>PITA01025414.1:0-24446 GCA_004023965.1 Spilogale gracilis
GAGGAAGAGACGGAGAGAGAAGGGGGAACAAAGAGACAGAAGAGAGAGAAAAGAGAATAACTGAGTTACAATCTGAGTCCTTTCTCTACTCCTCATTTTTAAAGTATCGGCATAATCATTACACACATTGAGTACACAGGAGAAACAGGTCATTTTCCAGATAGGGCTTCACTGAGTTGGAAAACTTGTAATAATTAACAGATCAGGTTACTCAATCAGTTTAAATGCTGATTAAAGTTATTATTAGCTCTAAATTGATTGCATTAAGTTGCAAGTATTAGTTCCTTTCCTCAAATGTTGAGTTTTATCATTTCTCTGCAGAGAACTAACTTCTGCTATGTAGGTCTCAAGCCTTTAAATGGAGAAATTCTTAACTACTTTTCTACCTGCCATTTTGATTAATCAAGTTTAGAAAGTAAAATAAACTCAAATACTGATGTTTCCATTCGGTTTAGATCTTGGAGTCATTGTCTAATGCAAACAGGAATTTACCAGATTGGAGGTATGGCCAACAATGTAAATATGCAGAATAAGTGGGTTTTCTCCAAGGGCTAATTCAAGCCAGGGGTCAGCAATGACACAAATGTATTGGACCTTCTCTCATCTCTTTGTTCCCCTCACACAACATTCATAGGCGTATCCTGGAACACTAGCTATTTTCATTTACCATCCTTTATAAGGTCACTTGAGCTTTACACATTCTCAAAGAGCCTGCATAAAATATTTTGTTTAATTGGCTCATTAACAGCTATCAACTATTAAGTATGAGGTAGATGACTTTGAAAGTAACTTGGGTTCAATTTATTCATCAGGCAATGATGATAACACAGAGTGACTAGTTTGATAAAGAGAGAAAAACTTAGTTCAATTAATTCATGATTGTTCACACTAACAAATAAATCATAGTTTCATAGAATTTAATGAATAGAAGTTGTGTGGTAGACTATTAGAATGGTAGATAATGGAAAATCATATCTGGGAGTTTGTGTGGTTTATAAAAGAACATAATATTTTATACTAATCTGAGAATGAGCAATGCTGCAAACCAAGCAGGGTCAGTCATGCCCATCTGGCCCCCACACTGAACTCTCTTCCTGGAGGGATTAGAATGGTGGTCATAAACCCTCAGACTGATGCAGTAGACCAGCCTAAAGCAGAATTGATCCCACTCTGAAAGCTTCTGCATAATATTAAGTGAAAAAGCAATTAATGTGTTGGCTCTTGTAATCGCAGCAGGTTTATTATTTTGATTTCGAAGATCACTTTTTCAGATTCTAGTAGACTAGAGTAAATTAAAGAATAGATGAGGGCAACCTTAAAACCTTGGATTTAACATTTGGATTACTGACATTAGCAGTATGAAGTTGCTTTTAAGATTTGCCAAGTGTAATCATAATTAAAATTGCTACTATTTATAATCTAAAGGATATGCATTATCTAATTTGCTTCTCTGACATTGTAAGAAGGACAACTAATATGCACTCATTTTACAGATTTAAAGAAATTAAGATTAAAAGAAATCTAATGGTGTCTCCAAAGTTGTAAATTTAAGAAAGTACAAAACTGGGACATGAGTTGATAGTTTCAGCTCTAAGTGACATGGTCCTTATAATTTTCCAGTAAATTATTGTTTGCTGTTCAATAATGTAATTTTATGATTTGCTACTGTTTTGTACTTATACTGAAAAACAAAGACACACACATAGAATAAATTTACATAAACTATTGAGAGATAATTAAACATTAATGTGCCAGGTATTGTGCTAAAATCTCTACATGAATTATCTTACTTAGGCTTCAAAACACCTCTATGAAGAAAGCACTCTATTTTCCCTGATTTTGAGAAAAAAGGAAGTAAACTGAATGTTAGATAAATTGTATTTTCTAAGATAAGGGTTATTAAATGGGAGAAGCCAGATTTGAATGATAAACAAACTCCAGATGGACTATTTACATTTATAATAGCATATATACCACATACAAATATTCCCTTTTCTTAATACTGGACTTTCTGTATTTTACCATAAATTGAAATAATTGTTGAATTATCTATTATAATCATATGTTTTCACACATGGTTGCCCCAAAAGATTTGAATCATTTTTGTTACAAATAAAACATACAACTGAGTTTCCCTAAAGTAATGTTTACATATTTACCTAAATCACTTTTCCCAAGATGCTAATCCACTTCCTCCAAGCACATTTATTCTATGAACCCCTCATTTACTGCTTAATAATTTCAGTAACATTTATGTTATCAAATAATTGTATACTTTTTAAAAAGATTTTATTTATTTGACAGAGGGAAACACAGCAAGAGAGAGAACACAAGCAGGGGAGTGAGAGAGGGAGAAGCAGGCTTCCTGCTGAGCAGGGAGCCCAATGTGGGGCTCGATCCTGGGGCTCCATGGGGCTGGATCCTGGGGCTCCGGGATCATGACCTGAGCTGAAGGCAGTTGCTTAACCAACTGAGCCATCCAGGCGCCCCACTAAATAATTGTATCTTTACCACAGAAACTTTTGAAAATTCTCCTCTCTCCCCAAAAAAATCACAAGGGAAAAAAGAAAAAACCATCAGTAAATTTTACACAAGAGATTGTAATTAACTTTTAGGCATATGCCTTTTGGGGCGTTTTTTTCCTAAGCATACTGTGAGCAAGTTCACACATCGAGAGATTACATGACTGGTCTTAAGTCATACGCTCAAACTAAGATGTATTCAAACTGATTCCAATGTTCCCTATATCAATTGATTGCAAATATTTATCCGTAAAAAAACACTCTTAGCTCAAGTGTTCTATGCAGAGGGCATTATTAGGACTATGGGCCAGAGCATGCCAACCTCTGCTCTTGACTGTTACTTTACCCTGCCTTTCTAAATGAAACAAAGAGGTTTATTTTGACTGCATTATTCTGGGAGATGTCTGTTTGACAATCAGTTGGAGATATCAAGTTTGCGGCTCTTGGAAAGAATTGGAGATAGGATCTGGAGTATAACAGAATTGTATGAGGCATAAAAAGATCCATTTAATATATGAAGTGACTCTAAGGTACGGGTAAAATATCTTTTGCTTTATCTTTCCCTTCTCCCAAAAGGGGACAGGTACAGATCACTAAGCAAAAATGTATTGCCCTTTATGATTGCCCGCCACACTGCTATTGTGTGTGTGTTAATCACTTGGTAGAGACCATGCCCATAACAGACAAGTGTTGTTCAGGTTTAAGAAATCCCATGTGGGACGCCTGGGTGGCTCAGTTGGTTAAGCCACTGCCTTCGGCTCAGGTCATGATCCCGGAGACCCGGGATCGAGTCCCACATCTGGCTCCCTGCTCGGCGGGAAGCCTGCTTCTCCCTCTCTCGCTCCCCCTGCTTGTGTTCCCTCTCTCGCTGTCAAATAAATAAAATCTTAAAAAAAAAAAAAAAAAAAAAAAGAAATCCCATGGAACTCATTTGAAAAGGAAACAAAATTATTGAATCTCTTGCCAGTGACTTGATTTTAAACAAATTATTCTGGTCAGGCATATGGAATGTGTTCCAAATGATGATTGAGGAGGAATGGGTACCTCACTTACAGAACTTGTATTGATTCGAAGACAAAACATGAGCCATTATGTTTAGTTTCTTGCTATTTCATTTTAATATCTGAGTGCCAAAGCTACCCAAATGGAAAAAAAAAAGTAAGGAAAAAAGACTTGGGAATATTTAGACAACTCTACAGAAGGAATTATCCACTGTGACAAGATAATGGTTTATTATCAGCCAGACAAATGGCCTTCCAAATCCTGAGACATTTGTCAGGAAATAAAAAATTGAGACAAACACAATATATTTATTTTGAAGTTCATTGTTTTAGGATGATAGTCTAGTTCTCTTGATTCAAGTATGCTAAATAACCATGTATAGAAGAATAAATTTAGCTGCAGATCTGGAAAACCATTGCCAAGTTTAGCAGATTAAAAAAAAAAGATTGACAAAGTTTAGTGGGAGAAGAAAAGGATTTCGTTTTCAAAATGACAACTTTTGACTGGCCTTAGTAATGAGGAAATTCACAATAGTTACTCAGAAAATGGTTATTTCAACTGAATCAGAAAATTTGCATTCCTAAATACATTGTAGGCATTCAGTGAAAAAAAAAAATCAAGTAATAAAAATCAGGACTTGCCATTTTAAAGTTCAAAGAAACTGTGCAATATTACCTATATTAAATTGATACAAGAATACTACTTAAAATAATTACCTGAACAAGATTGGGTCATATTACTAATGTGGAGAATCAAAAACAAACAAACAACAACAAAACAATAGTTTTGTCAGACATTGCATATTATTTTCATTAACATCTAGTATATTTTAGCTCTTTAAAATTTCTTCTTATATTATTTTCCATTTTCATAAAGAAAACTATTCTAATTCCACTCAAAATGTATTAGAAATATAAAGATATTGGGCACCTGGGTGGCTCAGTGGTTTAAAGCCTCTGCCTTTGGCTCACGTCATGATCTCAGGGTCCTGGGATGGAGGCCTCAGCAGGGAGCCTGCTTCCTCCTCTCTCTGCCTGCCTCTCTACCTACCTGTGATCTCTCTCTGTCAAATAAATAAATAAAATTTAAAAATATATAAAGATATTCATTTTGTTTGTTTAGAGAAAACAAAAGAATAAATGGAAGAGGAAGAAGGGATATAAGTAGGGGACAGTAAATATTAACTGAGGAAGGAAGCAGGAGAGAAGTAAGGAAAAACAGATAAGAGGAAAAAGGAGGAGAGAAGGACTGTATCTACCTAGGATAGTAAAGATTCATATATTACTGATGAGGTCATGGACCTGCCTCTCAGCATCTTCCCATAGGAAAGCTCATTCACCGTTGATGTGGTCCTGGTGGGCACAAGCTATAGATGACATTAACTTGCCTCACTCTGGCCATAGCACTTTTTTTTCCCCCTTGACATATAGCAGAGATAGAACATTGTATTAGTTTCAGGTGTACAACGTAACGATTCCACATTTACATATTTTACAAAATGATCATTTTAACTAAATTTAGTTAATATCCATCACCACACACAATTACAGTTTTTTTTCTTATGATAAGAACATTTAAGATTTACTCTTCTAGCAACTATAAAATGTATATAGTCATCACCAGAATTACTTATTTTATAACTGGAAGTTCATACCTTTTGACTCCCTTCACACATTTCACTCACCCTCACCTCCTGCCTCTGGCAACCATTAATCTCTTCTCTGTATCTATGAGTTTTGTTTCATTTTGTTTAGAATCTACATGTAAGTGAGATCATATTTGTATTTATCTTTCATTGACTTATTTTACTGAGGGTGATGCCCTAAAGATCCATCTATGCTTTTTGCAAATGGCAAGATTTCTATTTTTAATGGCTGAATAATATCCCTCTGTGTCTGCAGATCCATATGCTTGTGTATGTAGATGTAGATGTATCTACACTTGTTATTTTTTGTCTTTTTGGCAAAAGCTGTTCTAACAGGACTGAGTGATAAAGGTTTTGACTTGCACTTCCCTGGTGATTAGTGATATTGAGCACCTTTTCACGTCCCTGTTGGCTGGTTCTTAGCACTCTTTTATTCCCCATCAGCTAGAAGCACTTGTTACCTGACCAAGACAATAAAAACAATGCCCAGTAAGAAACAACAATCTACTATGAAATATGAACAGATTCATATAGACTGTCTTTCCTTGAGATGTTTCACTGGTTAGTTTTAGTAAGATAACTGAAGGAATTAGGGATAGGGAAATAAAAAATATTACTGAGAAATGTTAACATAGAGAGGAATTGATGTCAGAGAACTTTGAAAAAATCTAAACAACTAACCAAAAATTTATGGAAGAACAGGAACCTACAGAAGCCAGTTTGTAGCAGGCTATGAAAAGCTGACATAGGAAATGGGACTGAGTCACATTTATCTGCATATATACTCTGTGGGAACTTTCTTAGTTCCAGTTTCCATGAATCCCTCAGCTAGCACTGAGTCTTATTCTTAGTTTCCCATGAAATTCACCTCCCAAATCTATGTCCATTCTAAACATAGGTTGTGTTTATTTTATTTTATTTTATTTTATTTTATTTTATTTTATTTTATTTTATTTGTTTGCTCATAATTCTTGAAACTGGCTGCACATTAAAAACATGGGGGCAAGGAGGGGCTTTTAAAGATTACCAGGAGGTCCTGATTTAATGGGTCTGAGATGTGGGAACGGCCCTGGTATTTTGTTCGAAAGCTTCCTAGATGACTCTAATGTGCAGTCAGGTTGAGAACCACTGGATTAGCTTGGTTGGTTCTCAGTTGCTCGAAATCAGAACAGCCAAACTAAAACTCATGTTATTGATAGTAGGGAAAGGTAAAATTAACCACTGCTGCACTATGATTTAACAACTAAATTATATGGTACTCTACTGTGAACTAGTTATTCCTCTAATTAATGGTCTTCTTGTGGCTAATGATAATCCAATTAATTTGTTTAGCTTGTTCCAGGTTTCAGAGCATTTTCACACATAATTATCCCAATTGCTTTCAACAGTAAGCATATATTATACTGTTAGCCTCCCCATTCTTCAAAATTTACATATACATAGGTCTCATCATAACATCACAGTAATCTACACATTATCCCATATTTTACAGATTTTTCCCCAAATATGTCAATTATATCAAATACCTTTATGGGAAGCATAAATGTGTGGTAATTTTTCTGGATTATTATTTTTATTTATTTATTTTTATCAGGGGCTAGCAAATTTTGTATGAAGGGTCACTAAAATTTTTGGTAGAATGCCAGATGGTAATTACGTGACTTTGCAGACCATGCAGTCTCTGTTGCAGCAGCCATATACAGCATGTAAACCAATGGATGTGACTATGTTGCAATAAACTTTATTTACTAAAACAGGTGGTGGGCCAGATGTGGCACATGGGCTGTAGTTTGACAAACTCTATACTGTAAGAACTATAGTTTGGCTGTGTAAACTTTTCTTGTGCTATAATAATTATCTTTCAAAATTGTATATATGTTGGAACTTGTCTTTAAATATTAATTCTATAATTCAATAATATACCCCAGTATATTCAGTTTATTTGGTACACAGTAATGTGAAATTCTTTTCATCTTTTATTATATTCTTATTTTATGTGTAATTATTAATAACAGTCTTTTATCTGTTCTTTACACTTTTTATTTTTTTCTACTGATCATGAGCCCTTGTTTAAGTCATTCATTCTGTTTTCTGTTATAGCTACTTTTCCCTCCACTGCCTAATTTGTATTTTAAATTTATGTTAGTCTTATTCCTATAGTTGTCCTTGACATTAGATTATGATCATTTCATTGCTACTTGTTGTCAATGTATAGAGGTGCTATAATTTGAATCTAATGTAAAGTACAAATTTATGACTTTATTTCAAAAAAACTTGCTCATTTCCTAAAGCAAGTCAATTTCACAGGACATCTTATCAAGTGCTCTAGCTGGTTTTCCTTGCTTTTTGCACAGGACACCTTATCAAGTGCTCTAGCTGGTTTTCCTTGCATAACTGATGTCTAGCCGCAGTTGGGCATGTTCTTTGTTGAGAATCCTGTGACCAGGATCAGACATGGTCACAGAGAAAGGAGCAATTTAGATGCTGGGTCATTTTATTTTGCTTCTTCAGGTATCCAGCAGCCAAGGGGAGGTAGTGCAGGGGAAGCAGAGAAGGAGGCAGTCGAGGCTGGGAGATCACCTCTGGGCTGGGTAGTTTCTTTCCTGTGTTTGTTGTAGATACTCAGAGCCAGTGTCCTCCTTCTTTGTGAACACAGATCCTTTCAGGGGAGCCAGCAACCACAGGACCTCTGCTCTTGTCCTGGCCTTGCCATTGGAGTAGGAAAAAATGCAGCTGTTCTGTTCTTACTGTGTAGAACTCAGGTGATCTAGTTGCAAACAAATTGGGAAAAAAGGTTGCAAATATATGTCAAAAACAAACTTGTTGAAATGATAAATTGGTCAAAAATGAATTTTTCCAGTCACTGATGCCTGCTTTACTTTTAAAAACAGCAATTACTCAACCTAAAGAAATAGCAGTCTGATTGTTTCTACTTTTAAAAACAGTGGTCAGCCAGTGGTAATTTCTCTACTCGTATAAACCATGATTCCTCAAACTAAGTGTATATTTTTAACTGTGAGTGCCTTTCAGACAAAGGTTGTAACAATATCAATGCTTATTAGGAATGCCAAATTAATAAGAACTATCTACTTCTGGAATTTTTCCCTGAATAGTACCTACTTCAACTAAATGCTTAGCCATGTTTACTCTATTTATCATGTAGGGTTTTAGTTCTTTGATTATTACATAACTTTGATAAAATCTTACTAAAAACAAAACAAAACAAAACAAAAATGCCCAGTGGAGCAAAAAATCCAAAGTTTCTTTATTGTAAAATTTATTTGTCTACCACTCCCCTCCCTGATCATTATATCAGGTAGTCAGTGTCCTCTGCTTTGCCTACATTTGCAGAGTTAAAGTGGGTGCCTCTGAAAAAATGTTTCAAAATCAGTGATTAGAATATTCAAATTCTAATCATTTGTCATGTTGAACAATGTGCAATGTATCTTTTCAACCAATTTTTAAGGGTTCATTTGGAAACATTCCTTGTGGCTTCTAACCATGCATCCATTTGGGTGCAAACTTACAGAGTTTATGTAGGAATTCTCTCTCAAGAACCACCTTCCCTGTGGCTGCCCTCCTCTTGGCTGGTGGGAAGAAGCCCCTGGAATTGGTGCTGTCCTATTCCCTTTCTACAGACAGGGAAAGTGAGGCAGAATCTCACAGCTTGAAAATGCCCAAAGCCTGGTTCAATTTCAGGCGTAGTGACTCAGGGTTGGAACTCTGAACCTTAATATACAGTAGCTGCCACGGAAAATATATAAAAAGAAAAAAAGTCACTAAGTAAATTTCTAATTCAAAATCATTTATATTTGAACTAACTGTTCTACCACTCATATTAGTGCAGCATAGTTTGAAGATGTACTAGTCAATTTATTCGATTCTTTTTGGCTATTGTTTTAGTATTGTGCCCATATTTAACAAACAGATTAAACAGAAAAATTATCTTATATAAATTTATTTTAGCTCAAAATTTTCATTTGATCTTCCTTTATGTTTTTTCAGTTTCATATTGTGACCTAATTGTGTATCCAGTGTTCCTGCTATGTTTGGCAAAGAGACTCATTAATTCTATTACCCCTAGCAGGATAAAAGGGGAATTTTGAAATGGCTAACAGCTACAGATCAATACCCTAACTCAATAGAGATAATTATTGAAATCACTAGGAGACTAGCAAGCTGTCAGCTGTAAGCAATCATTTTAGGCCTGGGATAAATCTACAGAAAACACAAAGCAAACTTTAAGTGTATTATTTATAAATTGAAAGTCATATGCCCATGATTGTCTTTCTCTTAGCCATTTACATAGATCTGTTATCATTGGCTCCTGATAATATATATTGATTTTTAAATACTTTAGCCCACGAAGCTTCCTGCTGAACCTTAATTCTCCTGTCTGCTTTTTTTCTTATTCATTATCCCTGTTTTTCTGTCTTATTGAAGTATTAAATTTTGTTCATTTATTTTCATTTTTAAATATGGATATCTTATTGGGATTTAAACATTTACAGTGATCAGTCGTGGAAATATACAAATGAAAGTAGAATTTCATGTAACTTAGCATTTCTGTAGTATCTGAAATCTATCTTAATGATAGATTTGTATTTTGTCTTCTAGTTACAGTGTCTTTGAACTAGTGAACTTATAAACATAATCACCAAGGACACTCTTCTTCATATCTCTTAAGTAAGCTTTCTGTGGGGCACCTGGGTGGCTCAGTTGGTTAGGCGACTGCCTTCGGCTCAGGTCATAATCCCGGAGACCCAGGATCAAGCCCCACATCGGGCTTCCTGCTTGGCGGAAAGCCTGCTTCTCCCTCTCTCAGTCCCTCTGCTTGTGTTCCCTCTCTAGCTGAGTTTCTCTCTGTCAAATAAATAAATAAAATCTAAAAAAAAAAAAAAAAATGTAAGCTTTCTCTTTCTCCTAAATCATGTAGTAAAATATCCCTTTGTTTCATTTGATTTTTCTTTTTTACCTTCAATCTTGGGATTCCTAACTCCTTTTAAAAAATTACTGAATGGGACCTGAAACTT
This sequence comes from Spilogale gracilis, assembly GCA_004023965.1. Classification (NCBI taxonomy): domain Eukaryota; kingdom Metazoa; phylum Chordata; class Mammalia; order Carnivora; family Mephitidae; genus Spilogale; species Spilogale gracilis. The sequence continues at coordinate 10,203 of PITA01025414.1, forward strand.
TGTTATATTGTGAATTCAAACTGAAAGCTATTCTATTGTATATACCCTGAAAAAAAATCAGTGAAGCTAAGCTTTACATCAAGCACATTTTTCACTTTTGTTTAAAATTCCTGTGTCGACATGCTTGGTTTGTAAGAAAATACTTAAAATAGAAAATTAATAGACTCACAAGAATATTTACACACACATGCACACACATACACACATATACACTTCCTATTATAGAGAAATAAATGCAATGGTTATAAAAATATTAGAATGGTACTCATTGTGTACATTCTGAACACAGTATCATTATAAGACAGTAGCATATGCTTTCTTCCTTCAATTCAGTAAAAGTATAAAGTAAAAGACAGGAGAAAACTTTGTAACTTAGGTAAGTAATGTGGCCATAAGTGATTCCTTATAAGAGTATGATTCTCTCTTTTGTAAAAAAAGATGTAACCATAGTTCATTTTGTATTTTCCCCCCTAGATTGTGAAGACCATTGTTTTTCCTTTATTGATTTCACTTGTGGTCAAAATTTAAGAATATCTCCAAACATAACCTACCTCCCATCTACAAATAAAATACCTTTTCTTAAAGTTACATATACTTCACTGCCATTCCTTGAGGAAAAATGGAAATAAAAGCATAAGACCCATGGAACAATTACATTTTCTAAAAACAGTAGCATACTGGAGGGAAATGGATGGTTGGTTTTCATAGATGCTTCCACTGTCATGAAAACCTATCCACTGATTTTAGTTTGCTATTTGACAAGGTGAGACAGAGTGGGGGGAAAAATGAAGTCTTTATCCAGGTGCTCATATTGCAAATTTGATAATCAATTTAGTCTTTATGTAAATAGTTAAGGCTAACAGATGACAGCCTTATACAAAAACTGGTTTTATAGTTGTCTAGGGACCTTTAAAAGTTTGGCATATTATCTATCCCAGAGAAAAAGTATGAAAAGTAGTTTCAATTAATGACATTACATGTATTAATTTTAGGAGCAGACTCACACACATGGCTAGTGATCCACTGGGGGAATTCATTTATTTTGGCTTCAACAGCTTAGTCCTGGGCATTAAGATGATAGATTTATCCTGATCCTAAAAGCTTTCTTTTGAAAGTCAAACTTCTGTAGTTCAGAGAAAGGCACTTAATTCATCTGACAATGAAAACTTCTTTGACAAGTATATGGTAAAATGAAAATAATTCAGTGACTCTTATTTGTCCTTTCTCTTGACACCCTCCTTTCCTGATTATCTTTTTTTCTTACTTTCATAATAATAATTCTTTTTTTAAGCTATTTGTTTATTTATTTTCAGTGTTCCAAGATTATTGTTTATGTCCCACACCCAGTGCTCCATGCAATACGTGCCCTCAATACCCACCACCAGGCTCACCCATCCCCCACCCCCTCCCCTCCAAGACCTTCAGTTTGTTTCTGAGTCCAAAGTCTCTTATGTTTCATCTCCCTCCCCAATTTACCCTACTTCCCATTTCCTTTCCTTCTCCTACTGTCCTCTATATTATTTCTTATGCACCACAAGTAAGTGAAACCATGTGATAATTGACTTTCTCTACTTGGCTTATTTCACTCAGCATAATCTCTTCCAATCCAGTCCATGTTGCTACAAAAGTTCAGTATTCATCCTTTCTGATGGAGGCCTAGTATTCCATTGTATATATGGACCATATCTTCTTTATCCATTCATTTGTTGAAGCGCACCTTGGCTCTTTCCACAGTTTGGCGATTGTGGCCATTGCTTCCTTGAACATTGGGGCCCTTCTTTTCACTACATCTGTATCTTTGTGGTAAATACCCAGTAGTACAATTGCAGGGTCATAGGGTAGCTCTATTTTTAATTTTTGTAATGAATCTCCACACTGTTTTCCAAAGCAGCTGCACCAACTTGTATCCCCACCTACAGTGTAAGAGGGTTCCCCTTTCTCCACAGCCTCTCCAACACTTGTTTCCTGTCTTGTTAATTTTGGCCATTCTGACTGGTGTAAGGTGGTATCTCAGTGTGGTTTTGATTTTAATTTCCCTGATAGCTAGTGATGATGAACATTTTTTCATGTGTCTGTTAGTCATTTATATGTCTTCTATGGAGAAGTACCTCTTCATGTCTCCTGTCCATTTTTTGATGTGATCATCTTCTTTTTGGATATTGAGTTTGAATAGTTCTTTATAGATCTTGGATATCAGCCCTTTGTCTGTAGTGTCATTTGCAAATATCCTCTCCCATTCCATGGGTTGCCTCTTTGTTTTCATAATAATAATTCTTTGGTTTATGTTAGTAAATGTCTATGGTGCAGGGTTTCTCAAATCCTGCAATACTAATATTTTAGACCAGATATCTTTATGTTGTAGGGGACAGGACTGTGCATTAAAGGATGTTCAGCAGGATTTTTGTCTTCTATCCATTAGATGATGATAGCATACACCCCAGTCTCGATAATCAAAAACATCTACAGACATTACCAAATGTCTCATAGAGAACAAAATCACCCAGAGTTGGGAACCACTGTTCTAATATTCAATGTTTTCAATTTTTAGTCTAATATTTAATACTAGATATTGAATATCAATAGTAATTATGCAAATATTTAATATTTGCTCTGATATTTAATATTGTCTAATTTTTCATAGTCTGGTTGACCTAGATAGACACAAGGAAATTTCCCATTTGTTTGAGTCATATGAGAATATAAGACATTGACATGATGATTGCTTAGAGAATGGGTGAGTAGTTTATCAAAATACTTGTAGTGAAAATAACAATAGATAACATTAACTGAGGGGTTGCTGTAGCAAACATAATTTTAAGCAGTTAGCAAGTTTAACTTGTTAAATACTCACTTAAGCTTATGAAATAAAAAAAATTACTTTTTCCATTTTAGAGAAGTAGCAAATGAAGTTTGGATGGCTTAAATAATGCCAAGATCTTATAGCAAACAAAAAAAAAGTAGGTGAGACATGCATTTTATAATATTCAATATATCAATATAGATCAGAGTTATCAGTATAGATCTAGTTTTTTTCTAACACCACCAAGCAACTAGTGGCAATAACCTATTGAATGTGTGATAGGTTCTTGTAGGTTCAGGTTCCTGGCCTTTAATAAGGATGCATTCTATTTTTTGCCCTATTTCTTATCAAAGTATTCCTACACTTATTTCTTTCAACTTAGTTGGTTTCTTCCCACAGATCTGAGTTTTAAGTGAAGATGGTAAACCCATATGCTATCTATAGGATTGTAAAATTGATGGGATTGGGCTAAATTAAAACAACAAACACAAACATAAATAGCATCTAGCGTTAGGCCACAGTGGAAAAAACTGACAATGGTGAAGTCAGTGGCCTACTGAACTCCTGTCCCAGCCAAAGGGGCTATGTAGCTTCTGAGCTCCACCTGATGGTAGCCATCCAAGAATGCAAGGTCAGGGATCCCAGAGCTGCTGATGACTCAAGAAAAACAGAAATCTCCAGCTTTCAACTGAAATTTTCAGATTTTATTGCTTGTAATGAATTTAAATAAAAAGAAAAAGTAAAGTGTGTGGTCAAAATATAGTTGTGGATAAGTAGTCCTTTGGGCACTGCTTTTGAACTTTGCTCCAAATAAATATTTTTAAGTTAGAGCATACCATGTGATCCATTTTTTATCACTGGAGGGTGGGAGGGAGGAATATTGCTTTAATATCTATTTAATTATTAAACTTTCAGTCATTTAACTGCTATTTTGAACATTTCTAGAAAAAACACAAGTCTACCAAACACTTCTAAAACACTGCTATCTCAATTTTTTTAAAAAAGATTTTATTCATTTGATAGAGAACAGAGAGAGAGAGCACAGAAATGGTTGAGGGATGGGCAAAGGGAGAGGGAGAAGGAGACTCCCTGCTGAGCAGGGAGCCTGATAGGCAGTGTGTTTCAGTTCCAGGACCCCAGGATCAAGACCTTAGCTGAGGCTCCCAGGTGCCCCTTGTTAAATTTTTATGAATAATTTTTCCAACGTAGAGGATATTATGCCTATTTTACAGAAAAGAAATCTGAAATGTTAAGATTTGCACAACTAATCTAAGTTGCACAAATTTGCATTGACAAAACTAAGAGATCCTGGGACTATTTGCCAAACAATACCTGCATTTCTTATTTCTTTGCATCTTTTCAAGGCAAGCAAAGAATATCATATGTACATCATCAAAATTTACTGTGTGATACCCTTTAAAAAGGCTTTAAAAGCAAATGTACAAAGAACAAGGGTTTTTTTTTTTTCTTTCAAATCAGTGGAAATTATTTAGATCAGTCTTTTGAAGCACAGTTTTAATCATATACATACAGAAATACTCCAGTTGAATTTCTAGTTTTCAGGTGTTATATTAAGAAGTCTCAATACAAACTAATTTTTTTGTCTAGTTCTAAAAATAAATAATAGTAACAACGAGTCTGTACCTTCAATGACTAAGGCTTAGCCCATTTAGCAATGCACTCACCTAACTAAAATCAATGTTATATATGAGATCAAACGGAGATATCAAATATTTTGCTAAAGGTGAGCCAAAATGCACAAGGTATGCCAAGAACAAGGCTTTGTAAAATTTTGTAGTCTTCTCCTAGCCTGAGATGTAACATATTTCTGACCACTAAATACATTTTAATTCCTGAATTGTGACACAATATATCTTATTTGTTGGATGATTGTTCTGAGGTAAGAGCAGAACATCTTTCTGCAGAGTAAGCTAGGAATCAAAATAAATAATTCAAGGGTGGACCTCAAGTCCTCTTTATACAAATCTCTCTCAGTCTTATGAGTTTATTTCTAAATATCGCACTTCTGTTTCCCTTTCATTCATCCAGCTGGAGTCACCTCATTTGGCTTGAGGATGATGGCAATGCAAATACTTCAAACTGTTCAAAGTCATCTTGTCTTTTCCTAGATGACAAAAAGTCTTCGCGTGTTTATGTGTGTGTGTGCATGTGTGCGTCTAACTGGGGAGCTGATCTTCTGCTTTATTCCCTATGATTCATTTCTTTAAAAAAATCTTACTCCAACCATCTTTCACAGTGTGAAGGAGGCAAATGCTTCCTGGGAATAAAATGGATAATTTTGTATTGCAACTTCAAGGGCACATGTGTCAGACACATCCATGTCTCCCCACTGAGCGGTGTGTACCCTAGTCATTCTGCCAAAGGCTCCTCTAGGGACTTCATCACTGAGACTGTCTGCCAGGGCTCTGTGGTAATTGAATATCAGATTATTTTTGAGTATATTATTGGGTGGAATGACAGAATATATAGGTTGGCACTAAGCTTCCATTTACCAAAGGTTTATAACTATTTTCCCAGGAAAAAAAATTATGTTCATTGTACATCTCACACTTTGGCCTTTTAGGTTAGCATCTGACCCCAGGAATAAAAGTCATAGACTAGTATAAAGTAAGATAATGTGTTTCTTTGGAAAGCGCATCGTTTTAGATTCAGATACTCTTTTTTTCTACTCTGATAGGGCTGGCTGTATGCAATGTAAAGCCCGTAGGATCACCTATGAAGTATTTTTGCCTGAATAGTTGAACTATCATCAAATCAAAACTCTAGACTTGGCTGGATTTACAGCTAATCTGATGGAATATAGAAACAACTTAAATGATGGTAAAAGGAACCAAACAAATCCAGAATGTGGGGCATTTTAGGGGACAGCTAATTGTGTTTCTCAAACAAGTTAATGACATGAGACAATAAGGGAGAGGTCATTCTGTATTAAATAGATTTAAGAGACATAACAACCAAATGCAATGTATATAAAATGGATCTTATTTCAAACCAACTAAAAGCTGATGGTATCAGGGAAATTTGATTTTGAATTGGACATTTGGTGATACCAAAAATAATTGCCAATTTTGTTTGAGGTATTAAAATAGACTTATGTAAAATATTCTCTTATTTTTTGAAAAAGAGGAGTGCAAATGCAATATTCCCATGCACTGACATGATGCCTGGAGTTAGCTTTGTAATACTTTAGCAAAAAGAAGAAATAAAAATAAAAACAAATGATAGATGGAATAAATGAGGCAGAAATCTGGATACTTATTAAAACTGAATGATGACACTTACTGTTCATTTGTGAGATTTTCTCTACCTTTTTTTTGTGAAGTTTGAAAAATTTTGAACAAACACAAAAAGTAAGAATACCAACTTTAAATAAAAAAGAATATCAATTTTAGCTTCCCACACTTCTGGGTTAAAATTTCACCCTATCCTTCAGACTTATTGGTTTTGTGCAGTGTTAACTTACTAACTTTTCTAACCATATTCTCAAGACCTGTTCTAAAAATGCAATGTTATTGGGTGCCTGGGTGGCTCAGTGGGTTAAGCTCTGCCTTCAGCTCAGGTCAGGATCCTGGGATCCAGGCCTGCATCCATCGGGCTCTCTGCTCAGCAGGGAGCCTGCTTCCTCCTCTCTCTCTGCCTACCTCTCTGCCTACTTGTGATCTCCCTCTGTCAAATAAATAAATAAAATCTTTAAAAAATAAATAAATAAAAATGAAAATGCAATGTTACCTTTGATATAAAGACAGTTTATGTATAGCATATTCAGAAGATAGGTACATAACATATTTAATGCTTGCTAACTGATTATTCACACATTTGCATTACTGAAATATACTTGCAGATATATGTGGCACCTGTGCCAGACTTTCTTGTGTGGGTGGGAGGGGGCAGAAGAGAGAGAGAGAGATGCCAAAATGGTATTAATCATGGAGAGGACATCCAATAAAACAGTTTTCTCTCCCAAATCTCTCTTTTCCATCTTCCTCTCCTTCTCTCTCACTCCTTCTTTTCCTCTTTCTCTCTCTCTCTCATACACCCTTAATTAATACTGTATTTGTTTAGAAAATACATTATCATAAGAAATATTTTTAATGTCAATTTTAAAATCTGTATGAATTTTCTCTTTTAAAATATTTCCTTCTAAAAGAAAGCAGAATGAAGGGTAGCATTTTTTAGCTTGCCATACAAAGTAATGTTTGGACTGTTTGATGTAATTGGCGGCGTTTCAAATAAACATTCAAAGCATTATATTTTGCGGATAATCTTTGAACCATTTTATTTAAGTAATGTAGGTTTTAATTCCAGTAAAATAATATTGTCTTTACAAATTTCATGCATTTTATATTCAAATGGTTTCAAGATACTCAAGCATAGAGGACAATATGTCCTTTAGGTATGTATTCCCCTACTGTGAGAACTGAACAAGGATATTTTAATTCCTGCAGGAGTCATTAAAGTACCTACAGGAACTTCCCCAGAAGGTTTAATGCATTTATTATTTCTATCTCCTTTATTATTATTATTACTATCTGGGAAGAAGATGTGGAAGACAACAAACAGAAATGAGGGAGCAAATGAGAAAATCCTCCCAATTGAAGCATTGTGCTTCCTGGAATCCATGTGTAGGCATCTTCTCGGTTGGGATGCTCACTAATCTTCTGCCCAGGATGTGGGCTGAAAGGTTTATTTATTTATTTATTTATTTATTTGCCTGTTTGTAGGATGCAGAATTGACTGTATTGCTATTTTAATTGCAAATAAATTACAATAGATTTCTTTTTTATCTGACATATAGAGCTTAACATCCATTAGTTATTATTCCAGTGGAAATCCTTCATCACTTTAAGATGAAGAGTGTTTGCAAGAGGAATTCTGCCAGATTATAGGATCATTAGACTGGTCCTGATTCATCATCCTTCATAAAGTTTGGCTGTAATCTGCACATTTATATGATAATATTCCAGTTATGATTAAATGTTCCCATATCATCCCTTTTGAATAAGACAGCACTTGCTTAACTCTTTCTCTCTCTTCTCTCCCACAATGTCACTGTTGATTATGGCTTAAATTTGATTTCAGTAGACTACATAAATTGAACATAGCAGCATTTATTTAGGCATCTTAAATACCCTTGTGCCCACATTACAGGAAGACCCTTCAGGGAATTAGAACTTTCTCAGAAGTGTTTCTTGTTGCAGTATTGTGTGTTGTGTTAGAATTGGAAGATAATATGTGTTGGGAGGCCAGAATTTCTCAATTCTCATTTTCTATCCTCTTATTGAAAACTGTTCTGACAGATACTGAGAAAATCTAAACATGCAGAAGGTTGGTCATCAGCAGGAACATTAGCCCTAAATCTAAATGCCTATACTAGAGGCAACCTTTGACCTACAACCCAAATAGACAAAGTGGCCTCTTTTCCTCCCAGAAATACCCACTTACACACCAGTATCAGTGAGAGGTGAGTACAAGAAGTAAAGCAGCAAAAGAATGGGATAGCAAGGTTTACTTCCCAAGTTTTCTATCTTGATAGATGAGAGAGCCCAAAGAAGACCTTCTGACCACAACACTGAATTGAGCTTTCATCCCTTTGTTTGGCACAGAGAGAGCCCTATATTTTCATGCCTATGGTCCATTCCGAAGGTGGTGCTGAAGGAGAGTGGGAGGGGCTAGAGCAATAGCAGAAGTCAAATGCCCCTCTGGCTACAAGTGCCTTTATGATTCCTTGGTGGGAAATGCTCTTAATGAATGTAAATTTATAAACACACCATTAGTAACATTAAATTATATGATGTGCAAATAAATCATTTGCATGCGATCAGGATTATATAAAATTGGATTTTATTTTTAAAAATATTTCCTGTATCATAAAAGACCATATATTTTATTCTAGACTATCTCACACATAAATTACAGTCTTGCTGTAATCCTGATTTGGTTGAGTACCCATAATAACAGATATTAAATAACTACTATGTTTCATACATCAAATTAAATTTCTTCATAGGGAAAGATATTCTTATTCATAACATTTTTTTTATTTTAACTTTTTATTTTGATATAATTTGAGGTTTTTTTTTTTTTTAAGATTTTATTTAACAGAGAGAGAGATCATAAGTAGGCAGAGAGGCAGGCAGAGAGAGCAGAGAAACAGGCTCCCTGCTGAGTGGAAAGCCCAAAGCGGGCCTCATTCTCAGGACCCTGAGATCATGACCTGAGCAGAAGGCAAAGGCTTTAACCCACTGAGCCACCCTAGGGACGCTATAATTTGAGTTTTATAGAAAAGTACATTAAACAAAGAAGTCCCATACATCCTCCACCCTTATTCCCCAAATAGTAACCATTTGCCATTGTTGCTTTATCATTTTCCCTCTTTCTATTTTTCCTAAACTTTTGGAAAGTAAATAGTAGACATAACGATATTTACCTCCAAATACTTCAGTGTATTTCCTCTAAAACAAGGACAATCTTTTATATATACATGGTATAACTCTCAAAATCAGGAAACTAAGAGTAATACAATACAGTTATCAAAACCACAGACTTTATTCAGGAATTACTAATTATTCTAATAATGTCTTTATAGGAAAAGGAAAAACGTCCTGCGCCACACACTGCATTCAGTTGCTGTGTCTCTTTGATCTCTTTTTAATTTGGAACATTTCCTTAGTCTCACTGTAGAGACAAAGGAAGTGAACTCACAGCCTACCTTCTCTAGGACGACAAAAGTAATAAATGATGGGGTTGTATCTGATGTCGTTTTTGAATACAGATGAGGTTTAGTGGGGTCCAGAGCCAAAAGCCAAGAAATAAATCTTGAGACACTTTGGGTACAAAATGGTGGTTATATTAAAGCAGAGGACTGGACTGGTGGGTGGAAAGAGCTGGGGCTGCTGCTGCTTGCTGCTCCCTGCTGGAAGAGGATTGCAAGGAGCAAGTGATTTTATACCTCAAAGTTGGGAGAAGAAAAGATAAGGGAAATTGCAAAAGGACTTTCACACATTAGGAAGACTCCCAGGATCCTAGAGAAATGTTATAATCTGCCTATCTCAAGGTTTTGTTGATAGGCTGCAGGTTATAGGAGATTGGATTTTATCTACTTCCCTTCTGCCTTTGCCTGTTTCTTTGATTTCTTAGCTTCATTCTCAGTCCAGTATACCAGGCATCTCTCCTGCCTTGGAGAGTATGTATGATTTTGGATTTGAGTGCTTAACTGCCATACACCAAGATTTCAGAGTGTTTCAATCTGCTGAGAAACCCTTTTAATAATGCTTCTAAGTAGGTCTACCAAATCATGAACTTGATGACTTTTTTTCTTTTTTTTTTAAAGAAAACTTTTTACTGAATTTACTGAGGCTTTCTTAAAATTTATCAATTTGACAATCTCTTTAGGCTTCAATTGATACAACCTTATTCAAGCTTCATTCAGAGTTTCAGTAGATTAAACAAGGCTTATTTATTTTTAGCTATTACATGTGCAGCATTTGTCAAAATCTCTGCAAGCATTTAATAAATGAGATCGTAGTTTGGATACATAATGATTATATAAAACATATATAACATAAGGAAGACTCAAGATATGTGTCTTGTTTAAGGGAAAATAAAATAATTTTAATGTATCTTCTTATACCAAATAAAAAAACATGAAAAAATTTCTATAGTTTATAAGTTTTCATAGGTTTGGAGCACAATGACATCTATGATGACATCAGTCAGACTATTTTTTGTGTTTTCTGCTGCCATGCCTACCAGTCTAGTAATACCAAGTTAAACATCCAGGTAACGTGATTTAACCATCAAGACACAACAAAAATCCATTTACTCTGGTTTATAGAGAGAGTTTGTTGTAATTTCAAGTAATTAACAACTAAGAAAAGAATTATTTAAAAAAATAATTCATGAATATTATCTAATGAAAAAATTACTAGGTTGAATATTGTTTTTTCTGCAAAATGATTCTATTGCAATAATTTAAAGATACTCTTCCCTTTTGTGAGCTCAGTGTTGTTCTACTGGGTTTTGCGACAGTTTTGACTTCACAGAAAAACAAGACAAATATAAAACAGTCAATAGTATTTCTTGGAAATGAATAACCTGAAAAAGAGAATTTTCTAATGCTAGAATACAGTCTGTGTATGTACACAAACACAAGATGGCATTAAATTAATAATATTTGATACAGTATAAAAAACAGACTTCTTATTACTTTAAAATAATATGATTTCCTAAAAAAGTAGAGGACAGATTTGTGGGGGGGGGGGGGAGGAGAGGGGTGCTATATTTTGTTTTATGGAAATCCAAATATAATTTAATCTCAAAACTGCCCTGACTGCTAGTCCTAAATGCATCTTCTGAAAGTGAACAGAAATATGGAGACAGCATAATGTGAGGAGAAATACATGTTATTGTTACTGAAGAAACTGACACTAATGATGAAAACACAGAGTAAAACAAGAATACTTGGACCTCAGTTCTTATTATCCTGTGGCTTTGCTTCATCAAAAAGGAATAATTACTATAATTTTTAAAAACTTGTTGAAAAATATCTTTGACTCATCTCACCATATGTCCCCAACTTGACCTTAAAGCCTCTATTACATAGAACATCTAGCTGCTGTCTGTCTCTTTACCCTCAGAAACTGTTTTGAGATGCTCTTGTTCTAGGATTCAGGTCTGTTAAATCTTAAATAGTTCATATCTTTGTTTTCCTTACCATTTTATAAATTACTTCTCTTGTTCTATCTGAGCAGAGAAAGATTTTGATTGATTTTTTTTGTCATTAATTGCATTCATTGTTATACTGCAAATTTATAGCCTCATTCAAATTTCTTATGAAGTGAATGGGGTTTTAGAACTCTATTGACCTCCATTAGACCTCTAGTACTGCAAATACTATATTATTTATTTTACAGATTTTTAAAACACCCACTGTGTAATATGAGCTGTGATCCTTATAATATAGTCCCTAAAATCAATTGTTTCTTAGTCTGATATAGGTGTCAGGTGTGCAAAGAAATAAAATGCAATATGAAATGGTTAGTACAATGAACAGTAGGGCAAAGAAGAGAGAAACTTGCCAACAGAGTCCCCTATTAACATTGTGTTGCATGATAACTTGGGTCATCAAGAAAACCCTTCATTAATTGTACTGTCAGGATGATTTCTTGAGAACTGAGTTTGCAAAATGTGGAAGCATAGGAAAACTGAGGAGTGGGTGAGCGTGGAATTGCTTTGCTAACAGCTCAGTTCTAAGAGTAGCATAAATCTTACAGACAACATACAGATGTGGTTGGGGATAATGGTAGAAATGACATTCAAAGGAACCCAGCATTTTGCATCCCTTCAGCATTTGGCATGTGACATAAATAATGCTGAAACATGACTTCATAGAATCTAAAAAATACTTTATAATTTTTGAACAGAACTTTAGCCAACATAAATGGTAACTTATAAAAAACAAACCAAACCCAAACAAAACAAGAATAGATGATATTTTAGGATTGCAATTAACATGCCTGAGGTCAAGTGAATTCTAAGAGCAAAGCTGTGCCTTACCTTGCATGGCAAATAATAACCTATTAGGCAAATTTCAAATGATGAATTTTTAATGCAATATGGTAATTAAACCACAGTCTTAATTTGCCTCTTTTTAAAGGATTTGTAAGGAATAATTGAAAGCCATAGTAACAATATTGAATTAGTTCTTGCAATTTTTCTATTCAAAAGTCCATAGAGATTTTCCTTGGAAATATGGTGTAGACTCATCAATAAATATTCAGGAAGAAAATATAAGTGGTCCAAAAAAGAAACAGAAGGATACTTCAGAGAAAATCTGGTTACCTAATTATATGGATACTTTGAAGACCACTAGTCTCAGTTGGACTTCAATAATAATGTGAGCCTGTGGATTCTGACAATTTCATTGGCCCCTGGCCTCCTCTAGGCACACTTCACTCCAAAAGTCCTTGAGAGAGTGGACCAGATAAATGAGTGCTCCTCACCAAGTGCATTAATATGAAACCAATTTAAATTGTGAAATTAAAATTGAGAGAGAACTTAGAATCTATAATAATTTAATTATAAGCAAAACTCAACTCTAGTTGTGGATACTGTGAACTGAAAACCAATAGGTTAAATATGTCTATTGGGAAATATGCAGATATCCAAAGTGAATGCTTAAAACACAATTAAAATATCCCTTCTCATGATTTGAGCCTTCATATTTTTTAATAGAGATTTGTGTTTCCTGTTTCTGTGAGCCCCTATGTGTTAAATGGATGTGAGGCTATTTTTTTTTTTTTTTATTCGACTAGGAATAAAGAAAACAGCCAAGAGAGAAGTTGTATTTACAAGTAATGCTTCAAACATTGAAAGACAACAGAACATTTAGGAGCTGTGCAATGCTTGAAATTGCCTGCAAGGAAGGATTAAACAGTGGGTATAGGGGAAAATACTATATAGAGCTTTCAGTGACTGAGGTCCCTAGAAATTCAGGACTCATAAAAAGATAACAGGAAACCATATTATAGATAATTTTAAGAACATTTTCACTAACTGCACAAGTTATTAACATTCTTTGAATTGGATAAAGACCTTTTTTGGGTCTCCTATACTGAAGAAAATATAAATATATATATTTTATATAAACATAAAAATACATTTAATATGAATAATAAAATATTTTCTATAAATATAAAAATATGAACACTTTTATGTTTCCAGCCTCTTTGATGATTATAGCCTAGTAGTGGAATCCCATCCCATGACTGCTTCCATGACTGATATTGGGGGACAAGGAAGTAAGTGAAATTGAATTTCAAAATTCTGTCCCATTGTGAGGCCACCTTGGAAAATGCCAAGTGCTTGGTAGGGCCTTCCCTAGAACCTAACTCAATCTAAGGTTCTGAATAACCAACAATTTCTGCAGGACAAGTAGGGCTTAATTATGTCTAGAAACTTTTAAGTCATTCCCCCAATAATCTTAGGTTAGTAAAAAGCTACCATGTCTTCCATAGATTGATGGTTTATTTAAGAAATCCCTGATTTAGGTAGGAGTGGCCTAGATAAAATATCTCATACTATCTTCCTCCTTCTGCCATTATTATTGGTCAACTGGAAAAGACTTTTCTTTCTTCTAGAGATTCAGCGATATCAATGTTGAGTAGTGAAAAGTCAGACTCTGTATATAGAGTTTTTGAAAGTTCTGAAATTTAGGAATTTATTTTTTATTTTTTTTTTTTTTAAGATTTTATTTATTTGACAGAGAGAAACACAGCCAGAGAGGGAATACAAGCAGGGGGAGTGAGAGAGGGAGAAGCAGGCTTCCCGCTGAGCAGGAAGCCCGATGTGGGACTCGATCCCAGGTCTCCAGGATCATGACCTGAGCCGAAGGCAGTCGCTTAACTGACTGAGCCACCCAGGCG
>PITA01025415.1:0-24443 GCA_004023965.1 Spilogale gracilis
TTCTGGGTTTCCGAGGCCCCAGCACTGCCCAAATTGCCAAGGACTCTGTCTGGAGGCTCCTCTTCATCCTTTGTGAGTACCTGCACACAGCACCGGTCCCAAAACACCCAGGCAGCCTTTTCCTGCATGTGCCTCAGACTCTCCAACTTCAAACCCCCATCTTCTGTTGCACTTAAGAGCTATGCTGAAGCCAAAGCTGTTGCTTGTGCCTGGAATGCTCTCTCCCCTCTCAGAAATTCTCTCCGTTTTTGGTGCTCAGACAGCTTCCGAAACTCCTATTGGTTCATGGAATTTTCCCCAGCTTATAAAAGAGCAAAAGCAATTCTCCAGTATACTGGTTCAGAGCACCAAGACCACTAAGACAAAATCCCTTTTGTGAGCAGCTCACAGTCTATTGAAGACAGAGAGATGTAACAGTAACATGGTGAGATGTTTACTCATTTTAACAGAATTAATGCTCATATCAGTTCTGAAGTTAGTAGCCTCAGAGATGTGGGAAGATGAGATTTGCAGAAGTTAGATAATGCGCCTAGTTTCGTAGTTAGTGGAAGAGCCCGGATTTAAATGTTTTAAAATTTCGATGTGTCTGAAACCAAAGCTAATAGTCTTTCTGCCACACACATCCTTCTGCCTTTCTAGAAAAGGAAAGGTTTCTCCCTCAATTTCCATCCAAAGCTGTATCTGCTCTGTTGTTTATACATTATGTTCATGCTCTGTTTACGTGTTCATTTATTTCATCAGAATGGTCTTACTCAGGAAAGTCTAGTATATACTGTAAACTGTCTGCCTTTTCCTATTTATAGTCCTGCACTCACTGCAGGTTGGTTGGGACTGGGGAATGTGACATCTACACTGGGCCTCTGACTGGGACGACGTGGGCTGGCTGCCAGCCACTCCTTTAAGATTTCTAGTTTTAAGTACATTTAAATACAAAACCTTCATCATTGAATACTTAATTTTATGTCATGCCTGGTCATTTTTCTAAGTGTATATAATAATTACATATTTTTCTCTAGTTGTTACATGTGTTTTCCCCCCCATATAAGCTATTTGGGGAAAGGCTCATATGTTCTATTCTCTTCCGGAGTTCACAGAGCCTCGCCTAATGCTGTGTGCACAGTAATACAAGTTAGTAGTTTAAAACTCAGTAGTGCTTTAAGAACTGCAGTTGCATATGTACCAACAAGGACTTAATATGCCAGGTTTTTAATTATTATCTTTTATTAAACCCAGCATTTTAGAGGCTTGTACTTTTTCACTGAGTGCTATTTTCCGGATGAAACAGGAAGACAAAATTGAGGAAGCAGGCTATATCTGTAAGAAACCAAGTTAAACTTTCTATGTGGTTTATTCAGACAAAAGTCCAGGCAACTGAGTGGGGAAATAGCTCAATTGGCTACTTCACTGAAAAAGACATCTGTTGTAATCTTACTCTCTTGTGAGGATGGGCCACTGACCACCTAGGGTCATGGAGGATTCTTTTATATACTAGATGTTATGGGGAAATAAACATGTTAGTGTTTCAGTTCCAGGGGAATTCACCTAATTTGGAGTAAGATCACTATAATCACTAATTACTATTTTAAACAACTTAACCTCAATTCTTAGCTCAGATAAAGATGACATAAATGAAATAACCATCCCCTAACAAAGGAAACAATTTTTTGTTAGAGTATTTCTGTAACTATGTCATGTTTCGAAACAATGTTCATTGCCAAGCAAAATGATAGGAAACTATTAGGAGATTGATCCAAAAAGT
Organism: Spilogale gracilis; assembly: GCA_004023965.1. NCBI lineage: Eukaryota > Metazoa > Chordata > Mammalia > Carnivora > Mephitidae > Spilogale > Spilogale gracilis. Next base: position 1,760 of record PITA01025415.1, read on the forward strand.
TTGTATTTATGCCTTCTCAGCTCCTATTCTTAATTATCATTTTCTGACAATGGATTTTCATGTGTGAATCACTTTTTTCCAATCTTTATTGAGGTAAAATTCACAAATAAAAATTGTATATATTTAAGGTGTACAACGTGATGATTTGACATACATATATGAAATGATTACCATAATTGAGGTAATTAACACATCTATCATTTGACATAGTTACCATTTTTTGTGTGTGCAATGGGAACACTTAAAATCTACTGTTTTAGTGGGGCACGTGGGTGGTAGTTGTTTAAACATCTGAGCATCTCGAGTGTTAGTCTTTGGGTAATGAGTTCAAGCCCGTGTGTGGCTTCATGCTGGGCATGAAGCCTACAGGAACATACGCACACACACACACACACACCCCAAAACACTACTACCTTAGCAAATTAGCAAGTATACAATACAGCATTATTACCTATTGTCACATGCTATACATTATATCCCCAGAGTTTATCTTATAAACTCAAAATTTGTGCCTTTTGGTCAACACATCCCCATTTCCTCCACTCTCCAGCCCCGGGCAACCACCATTCTACTCTGCTTATATGAAAGAATAGCAAAGATTTTTGATATTGTAACCCATATTCATTTTAGATACCTCTCATGAATGTTTCATTGAAAATAATACTGACTTAGCCACAGCAATCAGACAAGAAAAACAAATCAGAGGCACCCATTGTTAAAGAAGTTAAAATGTCACTATTTGCAGATGACATGATACTATATAGAGAAAATCCCAAAGACGCCACCAAAAAACTACTAGAACTGATAAATTAATTCAGTAAGTCACAGGATATTAAATAAATATACAGAAATCTGTTGCATTTTTATACACTAATAATTTCTGCAGTAGCAGAATTTAAAAACAATACCATTTACAATTACACACACACACACACACACACACACACACACACACACACTACCTAGGAATAAATTTACCCAGAGGTGAAAGATCTATATCCTGAAAATTATAAAACACTGATGAAAGAAATTGAAGATGACACAAACAATGAAAAAATATTCCATACTCATGGATTGGAAGAATCAATAATGTTAAAATGTCCATATTACCCAAAGCAATCTACAGATTCAATGTAACCCTTATCAAAATACCAACAGAATTTTTCACAGAACTAGAACAAAAATATTCTAAACTTGTATGAAACCACAGAAGACGCTGAGTAGCCAAAAAAAAGAAATCCTCAAAAAGAAAAACAAAACTGGAGGTATCACAATACCAAGTTTCAAGATATACTACAAAGCAGTAATGAAAACAGCATGGTATGAGCACAAATATAGACATATAGATCAATGGACAGAATAGAAAGCCTAGAAATAAACCCTACAACTATACAGTCAATTAATTTATGACAAAGGAGTCAAGAATATAGAATGGGGAAAAGATAATATCTTCAATAAATAAGACTGAAAAAACTGGACAGCTACATGTAAAGGAATGAAATAGAATCACTTTCTAAACACACATAAAAATAAATTCAAGATGAATTAAAGATATAAATGTGAGATCTACAACTATAAAAACCCTGGAAGAGAACACAGGCAGAAAGTTTTGACATCAGCGATGGCAAGGTTTTCTCTAGATATGTCTCCTAAAGCAAGGAAAACAAAACCAAAATTAAACTATCTGGACAACACCAGAATAAAAAGATTTTTGCACAGCAAAAGAAACCATCAACAAAACAAAAAGACAACCTACTGAATGGGAAAAGATATTTGCAAATGACATATCTGAAAAGGGATTAATATCCAAAATACATAAAGAATGTATACATTCAACACCCCCCCAAAAAAAACTGATTAAAAAATGGTCAGAAAATCTGAATAGACACTTTTCCAAAGACATACAGATGGCTGAGACACATGAAAAGAAGCTCGACATCACTCACCATTAGAGAAATGCAAATAAGACATAATGCAAATGAGACATCTTACACCAGTTAGGCTAATATCAAAATGACAAGACCTAACAAGAGTTGGTGAGAATGTGGAGGAAAAGAAACTCTTGTGTACTGTTGGAGGGAATGCACACTGGTGCAGCCACTGTCGAAAACAGTGTGGAGGTTCCCCAAATAATTAAAAATAGAATTATCATATGATCCAGTAATTCCACTACTGGGTGTTTACCCTCAAAAAACAAAACCACTAATTTGAAAAGATATACATACTCCTGTGGTTACTACAGCTTTATTTATAATAGCCAAGATATGGAAGGAACCCAAGTGTCCATCAATAGACAAATGGGTAAGGGAAATGTCATACCATGCACATGCTGGAATATTATACAGTCATAAGAAAGGATGAGCTCTTGCCATTTGAGCCAACATGGGTGAACTTAGAGGATATTACAACTGAATTGAATGATATTATGAACTGAAATAAGTCAGACTGAGAAAGGCAAGTACCATATGATTCTGCATATAAGTGGAATCTTTAAAAAAAACCCAAACGGATAAACAAACAAAACCAGAATAAGACCTATAAGTACAGAAAACAAACTGATGGTTGCTAGAAGAAAGAAGGGTGGGGAGTTGGGCAAAATGGGTGAAGGGAAGAGGGAAATGCCAGCTTCTATTTATGGAATGAATAAGTCATGGAAGCAAAAGACAACATTAAGAATATAGTCAATGATATAGTGATAGTGATTTAACAGGACAGATGATAGCTACACTTGTAATGAACACAGCATAATGCATAAATTTGTCAGATCACTAAGTTGCACACCTGAAACAAATGTAACATTGTGTGTTAACTATAATAAATAAATAAATAAATAAATAAATAAATAAATAAATATTTGTTATAGGTCATATACATGACCTAAGATTGTCAAATAGCATTCAGACTGAGTCAAGTGCAAATAAAGGTATTGTTTCTTCTTAATTTTCTTTTTAAGTAGTCTCCACATCTAGCATGGAACCCAACACAGAGCTTGAACTCACAACCCTGAGATTAAAACTTGAACTGAGATCAAGAGTTGGACACTTACCTGACTGATCTTCATCAAGTCTTATTCCCATGTGATAAATTCAGTGTAACCAAACTTGAACATGTCAAATTTGCATAAATAAATTCAGCATAAATTGTGATGACTGATTGATTGTAATGTACATGACTATAACCAAGTGCACTTAGTCATATAACAAGGTTGTTTCACCATGATGACTCATTACTTTGTCTTACCTAATTAGATCACAAGTATTTATAAAACTATATTTATTAAAAAAAACTGTATTTGTAAAAATATCCTTGTTGGAATGTGATTGAGCAATACTTATCATTTAGCTTCTGGTTCTGTTCGATGCTGAGACCCACTAACCACTTAGCAAAGTGGGTAAGGACCAGATTTTCCAAAATTTAAAAAAAAATTGTAACACATGTACTTATAAGATCCTTATGAGATCAAGTGCACTTAGCAGGGTTAAGTAAGTGAATATGTTGACCTAAAACGTCTTCAGACAATCTAGGTCAGTGGTATAGGCTACGTGTCATCTCTTTAAATGCTGTGCTTAGAATCTGTACCTTCTAGGGCAAGGTTGCATTAGATAGCATTCTCTGGATATTTTACCTTTCAATAAAATGGATTAGGCAACTGCCTTCAGGAGATTATTTTAGAGGATACAAAAGACTTCTTCAAGTCCTGATTTACCCACTGGTTTTAATTTTGTCTAACCTAAGGTTTTCCTACCAATTAAAATCAGAGGGCACCAAAGTTTGTGAGTTACATAAAAGCATGTTTTGATATAGCAGAGAGAATTTCAGGAGACTAGAAGAGGTAGAAGGATATAACTGAGGACTGAGAAATAACAAGAGATTGGAAAAAGCAGGGTACTTAAGACACAGTTGGCCCACTTCACAATCCCCCTGGCGTCACCAGGTATAGCCATTCAAGTATCCAAGACATGGTACACATTTCATGCCTGACTTTTTTTGATGGGTTAACTGACCCTTAAATAATTTTATCTAGCATTTATATTTATACTTTCAATAATCCGATACTGATCCTGCATTCATCAATTACGATTTATTGAGCAACTACTGTGTACGTGACACTGTTCTAAGCATTGGGACACATTCCAAAATAAAGTATTCTCGTGGAGGGAGATGGACAATAAAGGAATGAATAAGTAATTAGATACTGCGTGAAGTGATGATGGGTAGAAGTACTATGAATAAAAATAAATTAGGAAAAAACTTTAGAGTGATGTGGGTGGGTGTGAGAATAATTCCATTTATTAGAGGTCAGGAAAGTCCTCATCAAGTGCTTTTCCCCCTAGAACAGAGGTCTGAAGTAGTGAGGGAGCCATATGTGGACAGGATGGAGCATGGAGCATTGTAAGTATTGGTCTGGTCAACACTGGGGCATTCAGGGTGTGGGGACCAAAGTTCCTCAGCAAGAATGGGCTTCCTCTGGGCGCCTGGGTGGCTCAGTTGGTTAGGCAACTGCCTTCGGCTCAGGTCATGATCCTGGAGACCCGGGATCGGGTCCCATATCAGGTTCCCTGCTCGGTGGGAAGCCTGCTTCTCCCTCTCTCACTCCCCTTGCTTGTGTTCCCTCTCTGGCTGTGTTTCTCTCTGTCAAATAAATAAAATCTTAAAAAAAAAAAGAATGGGCTTCCTCTAAGACCAGCAGAGTAGGGTGAGTAGAGCCGGTTGAGCAGGAGTAGATCTGTTGCCCCTATTGGCCAGAGTCAGAGCTTCTGACAGTTAGCAAGCCCCTGAAAATCGTTAAAGGCAGTATCAAAACGGGAAAGAATCAACCAAACTACCAAAATGCATTCATCACTGAATTAAATGGCTGCCTCTGGTTTTGGAAAATATTGAAAATAGTACAAATATAGTACAAGAGAGCCAAGAAGGAAAATTCCAGTGTGAGACTAAATGAGATATCATCAGTGGAAAGGTGTAAGTACAAAGAGTAAAATTCTCTTGTCTTCTCATCGAATTTAGGTATGCTCACTTTTGCTGTAATGCTTGTTTCAAAAATGCAAATCCAGTCCAACATGAATGATATATTAACAAACAATTTCAGCATAATGTGTATTTGCATTTGCACATGCAAAACTTTGTCTTCGAGAAACACCAGATGAACCCAGAACACTGCACCCCCCTTGAACTGAGCCATGTAGGAATGTGCAAAATGCCCACAAGCCTAGCTCTTGCCCAGCAATGGGTGACACCCATCCCCATCTGGGGTTACTCATGACTTTCTGTCTCTACCCCTCATACTAACCTGCAAGCAGCCCCTTCAGCAAAGGCTGATCCTCTGGTCCCAGTGATCCTCTCTTTAATTCCCACCTAGCCTTCTTTGTATTTTCGCTCTGTTCTGTGTTTGGGGGTTTTTTTTCCTCCCTGTATCTAGTTTCTTTCATTTTTCTCTTTTCTGCTTTCTTCTCAGACCCTGACAGGGAGCCTGGGAGCAGGGCACACACTTCCACAGAAGTTTCAGATGTTTTTCAAGGGCAAGGGCCATAGGTGCTGTGGTCTATATACATTTTTCAACCATTTAACATGTGTTAAGCTGTGATAATATGCAGATTTCTATACTGTGTTGCCACTGAAATATGTATACACTATTTTGTATTCACTTTTTTCTAGTTAATGCTATTTTCCATTTTATAACATAGTTTTCATTATTTCCTATGCACTGCATTTGTTAGAACATAATCAATCTGACCATTTTGCAACTGTTAGCATTTAGGTTGTTTCTACTTTTTTTTTTGCTATTTGTTAATCACATCTGCAGTCAATATTGCTCTTTCTCTCTGGGGATTATTTGCTGAAATCCTCTTCCCCAAAGTGGGATCACTGGGTCAAAGGATATGAACATTTTTTAAAATCAACTTTATTAAAATGTATTTATTTTTTTCAAGGCAATGTAATTTAATAAATAAAAATGTAATAAAATAAAAATAAAATGTAATAAACTGTAATAAGGATGTGAACATTTTCATAGTCTTTGGTATATCAGTGTTGGGAGTGAGGGCAAAGGGAGATACGAGGTAGGACGCAGACAAAAATCACCAACACTAGAGAAATAAGAGGCATGTCTTTTAACCTTTCTACGGATCCTGCTCCAGTGAACTTTCTACAAAAATCCTTCCCAGATCCCCCAACAGAATTCATCTTTTTCCTATAACCTATTTGTCAGTGATTTTAACAATATCTCATCTTGGCTGAGGACTCTGGTTTACAAAGTGTATGTACAATCTCATTTATTCTGCGGTACTTTTTATCCCCATTTTATAGAGAAGGAATCTGAGACTTGAGTAAATGCCTTGCCCAACGACACTGAACAAACAAGAGGCAAGACCGGGTATTTAAACACAGGTCCTCTCCATTGCAGAGATATAAAAGTTACAACTCCTATCAATGGTAAACTTTTTATTTTGGCTTTTGAAATAATGCTGATTTTTTCCCCACATAGCCTCCCTAAGAGACTGGGTAGCCTCTTCAGCTTTCAGAACTCCACTGAGTAATTCCCAGTAGATAGACTGAGAGGTGGGGGCAGGGAGGAGGGGAGGAGAGTCCGAATCACCTTCCACAGATTCTGATAAGCCTGGGAGTGTGACAGGAAGGGGGTGGGGAGGTGAGTGCAGCTTCAATTTAAAAGATAATCTGGTGAACTGCCTAGATAATCATTGATCAAAATTTAAGATTTGCCGACTGTCCATGTGATTATGTTTGCTCACCTGGTTCCTGTCACCATTCGGGATAATTCCCATACAATGGGATTTCCTATCTACAAACCTTTTTTTTTTTTTTTTTTTTTGGTTTCTATAATTATGTGTTTTATTTTTTAAAATTTAAATTCAATTAATTAACATATAATGTATTATTTGTTTCAGGGGCACAGGTCTGTGATTCATCACAACACATACCCTCCCCAATGTCCATCACCAAGTAACCCCATCCCCCAATTCCCCCAACATCCACACAACCCTCAGTTTGTTTCCTAAGATTAAGAGTCTCTATGGTTTGTCTCCCTCTCTGTGTTCATCTTGTTTCATTTTTTCCTCTCTTCCCCTATGATCCTCTGCCTGGTTTCTTAAATTCCACATACCAGTGAGATCATATGATAATTGTTTTTCTCTGATTGACTTATTTCACTTAGCATAATACCCTCCACATGATTGCAAATAGCAAGAGTTCATTTTTTGATGGCTGCACAATATTCCATTATGTATGTATACATGTACATATACATATATACCACATTTCCACATTTTCTTTATCCATTCATCTGTTGATGGACATCTAGGCTCTGTCCATCGTTTGGCTATTGCGGACATTGCTGCTATAAACATTCAGGTGCACGTGCCCCTTCAGATACCACATTTGTATCTTTGGGGTAATTCCCTAGTAGTGTAATTTCTGGGTCGTAGGGTAGCTCTATTTTCAACTTTTTGAGGAACCTCCATACTTTTTTCCACAGTGGCTGCTCCAGCTTGCATTCCCACCACAGTGTAGGAGGGTTCCCCTTTCTCTGCATCCTCACCAACACCTGTCATTTCCTGACTGGTTAATTTTAGCCATTCTGACTAGTCTCGTTGTGGTTTTGATTTGTGGTTCCCTGATGTTGAGCATCTTTTCATGTGTCTGTTGGCCATCCGAATGTCTTCTTTCGAGTACTGTGTCTGTTCATGTCTTCTGCCCATTTTTTGATTGGATTATATTTGTTCTTTGGGTGTTGAGTTTGCTAAGTTCTTTATAGATTTTGGATACTAGCCCTTTATCTGATATGACTACAGACCATTTAATTCTGATTACAAACTATTCATTTCTATACACACACAAAAAAAGTTGTAAGAATAAAGAAAATTTGAACACATACAATGGAAGCAGATCAAGGAAGGGCATTTCAATCCCTTTTCATTATAATCCTGGGAAGAAATGTGTTCTACTAATGGCTTAATGGCCCAGTGGGAAAAGGGCTGGTCTAGAAATCATGCATGCCAATGAACATGAAAACCAATGGGTTCTTGAAAGCATTCTCCATATATACTCAGTGAAAGACTCCTGGGAAGTTCCCCTTCCTTCCTTCATCTGCTGCCTGGGATGCAGATGTGTTAACCTGGAGCTCAACAGTTGACTGGAACCATGAGGCACACCCAGGGAGAGTGCTGCAGCATTCTGCAAGGACCCCAAGGATCTCATGGAGCTGCCCCACTGCCTGCACTGGGGATCTCCAGACTTCTCTTATGTGAGAGAAGCATCATAGTGAAGGGTCAAGCACAACACAGGGGACCAATCACAGAGAGTCCCTGCTACAGAATATACCCCAACCCCTCCTAACTGATGGCACAAGCTTCCCCAGCAGGGTACATCCTGATTCCCTGCTCTTCCAACGCTTGCAGGTTGGATCTGGACTTTGCTCTGACAGGAGCCCTTATATAGGATCCGGTCTGGAATGAGTGTATGGGAGAGAGAAATCTACACCTACATGGTCACTAATATACTAATACAGGTGCGCATCTGGAGGCGTGCTTCTCAATCTGCCCATGGTGAAGGATTTTGCTCAATTTGTCGTGTACTGATGCTTTTATAAAATTTAATTAAAATGAAAAATACAATTAAAATAAAAAAAATTTCAAGTGCTAAATCTCACATTATTTATTAAATTGAACAGACATAAAATCACTCTATCAAATTGCTATAAAACTTTCTAATCACAGACACTCTCGGGTTCTGTACTTGCCTGGCTGAGCCTGGTAATAATCCACAGATTAGCTCTGGTCTGTAGACCACACTTTGGGTAGCACGGACCTTTTAACCTATACCCACAAAGAATATTATGGGTGTGATCTGTATATTTTTGATCTGTATAATTGAAATGTCTAGTCTAGATAGAGTGAATAATTCTACTTTAGAGAATTTTTACACTGAACAATGCTAGTATAAGCATAAGTTATTTGATATTTTTGATCTGTATAATTGAAATGTCTAGTCTAGATAGAGTGAATAATTCTACTTTAGAGAATTTTTACACTGAACAATGCTAGTATAAGCATAAGTTATTTGAAAATGTCACTGCTGGTTAGTTTTTCCCCATTTGTTGGAGGCAATGGAGTGGAAAGCAATTTACCAAAGTTCTTAGATCCTCTGCTCCCATCTGTACTATTCTCATTCTCAATTTTAAAGTGTGTTGTAATTTTAATTGCAAATCTCCTCAAATCATACCCATGAACCTCCTTTCAATTTCTTTTTTTTTAAAAGATATTTTTATTTATTTGACAGAGACAGATCACAGGTAGGCAGAGAGGCAGGCAGAGAGGGGGAAGCAGGCTCCCTGTTGAGCAGAGAGCCCGATGTGGGGCTTGATCCCAGGACCCTGAGATCATGACCTGAGCCGAAAGCAGAGGCTTTAACCCACTGAGCCACCCAGGCGCCCCTCTTTTCAATTTATTTTATTTTATTATTTTTTAAAGATTTAATTTATTTTAATTTAATTTTTTTTTAAGATTTTATTTATTTGACAGAGAGAAACACAGCCAGAGGGGGAACACAAGCAGGAGGAGTGAGAGAGGGAGAAGCAGGCTTCCCGCCAAGCAGGGAGCCCGATGTGGGACTCGATCCCGGCTCTCTGGGATCATGACCTGAGCCAAAGGCAGTCACTTAACCAACTGAGCCACCCAGGCGCCCACGATTTTATTTATTTATTTGACAGAGAAAGATCACAAGTAGGCAGAGAAGCAGGCAGAGAGAGAGGAGGAAGCAGGCTCCCTGCCAAGCAGAAAGCCCGACGCGAGCCTCGATCCCAGGACCCTGAGATCATGACCCGAGCTGAAGGCAGAGGCTTTAACCCACTGAGCCACCCAGGCGCCCTCAATTTCTGAATACAGATTGAATCAAATTAATATGAAATTCAAGAGCAGGTTTGAAATAAAAAATAATTCATAAAGACAAGCCAGCCTTAAGGATGTATGGAGGGCAAAGAGATAATTTTTGGTGATGGGAGGGGAATGGAAGATAGATGTCAGGTGACAACTTAAGCAGGTCCTCTACCAAAGAATGGGAAACCTCTGATGGGCAAATGGATTTGTTATCTATCGTGAAAGCTTCAGGCTTTCTCAACACCACATTGGAATGTGTTTTGAGTGTTCTGAGACATCCCTTTACTTTGAAGCCCAGAAGGTGTGCACACTCCAAGTCAATGCACCAAAGCAGGGTTTGGTATGGGTGAACGGAATGCCTTTCTTTTGTAAAGTATGAGGAGGGTAATTTTGAAAAGACTGCTAGAAAATGAAAACAGTGTGTATGGGCCGAGTTGTATCTTCCCCAAACATCCCATGTTGAAGTCCTAAGCGCCAGTACATCAGATGTGATTATATTTGGAGTCAGGGCCTTTAAAGAAATAAGCTAAAGTGTGGCCATTAGGATAGGCCATTATAAGAAGAGGAAATTTGGATACACGAGAAATATCAGGGATGCACACACACAGAAAAAAAGACCATGTTGAAAAGCATCAGGACAGCAGCCATCTTTAAGCCAAAGAGAAAGGGTTGGGGGGGGGCAAGTGGAGAGGTGGGGGGAGGGGACTAATCCCTGCTGTGGCCTTGATTTTGGGTATCCAGCTTCCAGCACTGTGAGACATAAATGTCTGTTGTTGAAGCTGCCCAGTGTGTGGCACTTTGTTATGGTAACCCTAGTAAACCAAGACAGCATGACACCTCAAATTTCTGAGTATTCTCAGCCATAATTCTCGGCCATATCTTTCTTTTTAAGTCTGTGCATCATGTTTATGACAATGTAAGAACCTATACCCAGGCAAAAAACACACTAATGATACATGTATTAGGATGGTTCCATTATAAATGACTTTTGTATCCTCTATTTTAAAAATGTGATAGTTCTATTCTTTTTCCTATTTTTAAAATAACTTTTATTTTGAAATAGCCTAAGACTCACCAGAAATAAGTAGAGCAACTTATTTATTTTTTTAAGATGTATTTATTTATTTTGGAGAGAGAATGAGAGAGATAGAGTGGGAGGAGGGGCAGAGGGAGAAAATCATCAAGCAGATTCCCCAGTAAGCGTGAAGCCTGCCACGGGCTTGATCTCATACCCCATGTGACCCACGAGATCATGACTCATGAGATCACAACCTGAGCTGAAACCAAGAGTTGGACTCTTAACTGATAGAGCCACCCAGGCCCCCCTAGGTGGATCATTTTAAAGAAGGAAGGCGGGGCGCCTGGGTGGCTCAGTTGGTTAAGCGACTGCCTTCGGCTCAGGTCATGATCCCGGAGACCCGGGATCAAGCCCCGCATTGGGCTCCCTGCTCGGCGGGAAGCCTGCTTCTCCCTCTCTCCCTCCCCCTGCTTGTGTTCCCTCTCTGGCTGTGTTTTCTCTGTCAAATAAATAAAATCTTTTAAAAAAGAAGAAGAAGGAGGAGGAGGAGGAGGAGGAGGAGGAGGAGGAATGCAATAGACCTTGAAGATCTAGAAATAAAGTCCTTTGAAACTCTCCACCTTTGTGTAGCCCTTGGAGGTTACAGCCTACACAAACTGCAGTTGGAGGTCCTGCCAGGTACATAACTCTTATTTGACTCATTTACTTGTTATGTACCATCCTGCCTCCATCTGATAATAATAACCACTTGAGGAAGAACTCTCTAATGAGGGGAAACTAGCCCAGTAGTTCTGAAAATGTGGGACCAGCAGCATCAGCAGCATTTAGGAACTTGTTGAAATGCACATTCTCATGACTACTCCTGACCTATTGAATCAGACACCCTAGGAGTGGGCCCCATATCTGTGCTTTAACAAACCCTTAGGGGATTCTGATGCTGGCCAGAGTCTGAGACCCACTACCTACATCCATATGACTCTGGTCAACTGGCATTTAGACGATCATTTCTAAATTCTCCTCTAGAGCCTGGTCTAGGGCCTTGCACACATTAGTTCATGAATGAATGTCTTTAGACCAAATGGAGTAGGCCCTTCTCTTTGCTGGAATTGTTCACCCCAGCTTCCATAAGGAATAGTGATGTACATGTCACACGTCCATCATGCCCTGGTTTCATACTCTCTTCTCACTTTTCCTCACCCTCTTGCTAGTAAATCATAATATTACTATTATTTATTCCTTATTTTTTCTTTACTATGTCCTATGTATACCTTCTCTTTCTTCCTATGTCTTCTAATAAGCCAAAGAAAACCCATGTACTTCCCCTTTAATCCACATAACCTTCACAGTCAAATTCCTCCTAAACACAGCCACATAGTTCCTACTTGAATACTTTCAATGGAAAGTAAAATAGGAGTTATTCACTCATTCATTCATTTATTCCTTCAGCATCTATCATGTGCTGGACATTGTTTTCAGCAGGAGTAGGTAAAATCTTTCTATAAAGGGCCAAATAGTAAATATTTTAGGCTTTGTAGGCCACGAACTAATGTTCTCAACTTTTTTAAAAAATATTTTTATTTTTAAGTCATCTCTACACCCAATGTAGGGCTTGAATCTATAATCCTGAGATCAAGAGTTGCACGCTCGCTCTACCCACTGAGCCAGCCAGGTGCACTAGTAATGTCCTCAACTTTTAAAGCAGCTTCTCTCACCAAAAAGCTAGTAATGATTTTTGTTTTGGGATTCTTTTTTTTCACATTTTAAAATGTAAAAAACAGGCTTAGCTTGTTGGCTATACGAACACTAAGGCTGAGTTGGGTTTGACCCTGGGCTATTTGCTCATTCCTGGCTTTAGGCATTTGGGATGCAGCACTGAATGGAATAGATGAATAGTCCTTCTGTTGTGGAACTTACATTATGGTTGACAGAGACAGAAAATACATATAATTACATAGTATGTAAGAAAGGCTTAGTGTTATAGGGAAATGTAGAAAAGTGGGGACACTGGGAAGGTAGGGGTGGGAGGGAAGTAGGAATGTTAAATAAAATGGTGAGGGAAAGCATCAATGAAAAAGGTGCCAATGGAGCAAAGACTAAAAGGAAGTCAAGGAAGACTGTGCAGAGGAAGAGTATTCCAGGTAGAGGGAACAGTCAGTGCAAAAGTCCTGAGGTCAGAATATGCCTAGTATGTGAACTGGCCAGCAGGGCTAGAGACAGAGTGAGAGAGGGGAGTAGTATGTGGGGTCAATGTGTATATTCATGTGTTGTATATGTGCACTTGTGTGGTGTTTGGGCTATAAGGAGAGGAGCAGCTGTTGCAAATTAATGTTCAGGGGTACCACCTGGTCCCTGAACTCTATGTCATGTCCTGAGACTGATTCCATTCTGCTCTTCCCAATTAAACCTGAAAGGATCTGATATCAGCCCCTGTCAGAGTCATTTCACCTGATTCTCAGCTGTGGCTTGATCCAGGTCTGTCACTGCTCCTGACCAGAGACAGGAATGCAGACTGATAAGCAGCTTAGGCCCCTCAACATCATGGCCTTGTGGCTTCCAAGACCCCACACCAGAAGACCAAGAGCCACAGGTACAGAATATGCATCCTCCTCTTCAACCTCTCTCCTAGGGTGACCTATGGCTTCATTAGACTATATTGGCATTGCGGTTTCCACTCCCCTGGGGGAACATGGCTGTGACAATTGTGGCAAGAACCTTGCAGGACCAAAAACCTCCGCTGCCACCTGGTAGAAGTCCCTTAGAGGATCGAAAACCTCAGTCGCAGACCGCCCTACCTAGGACCCATAATCTATGCAAACATAGATTGCAGATATGGTGCAGTTGCCACCTCTAGGCCTGCCTGCTCTCCCACCCTGCGAGTGTACTGTCAATAAACCGCTCTGTGCTTACTACCTTCTTTCTGGCTCTCTATTTGGGCGTGGATCTCACCTAAATCTTTCGTGGAGAATCCAAGAACCTCTGAGACCTGCATCCACATGACGCAGACTCTCACACTGGTAACATTACCACAGACTAACGAAAGGTTTGTCACAGCACAAAGATGTCTCCAGGACTATGCTTGTGAGCACCAGAGGAAGGGCGAACCCCGCGACGGCCCATGAGGCCCTCCCTGCCTCTCATGCCACACTTCAGTGGGGCCGCTGCCGCCATTCCGCGCCTGAGCCCCACGCCTTCTCATCCCAGCCTAGAGTGATCTTCTGCTCCTCTCTCAAATGCTGCTCAGTTACCTACTTTCTCCCGTGTTCTTTGCCCTTCTGCCTCTTAGAAGATAGACTTGATTCACCCGGTGGATGGTCGCGGCCCCCATCCCGGCAGGCCCCGCGCGCTCCCGGCAGACCCCGCGGGGTTGCATGCTCCAGGTCTGTTGTGCTCCCGGCAGGCCCCGCGCTCACAGCCTCGCACGCTCCCAGCAGGCCCTACAGTCTTGCGTGCTCCTGGTCTTGCGTGCTCCCGGCAGGCCCCGCGTTCATGGCCCCGCGCTCACGGCCCCGCACGCTTCTGGCAGGCTCCGTCCTGCTGGTGCCTGCGCCCGAGGATCCGTGACCCACTGCAAGTGCGTGAGGCCACATCATGTAGGTAAGATATAATGCCAGTCGGGAAAGTAGACAGATGGCTGGGTACCGGTCGGACCCTGGAAAGCCAGGGCCCTTTGCTTCCCCTCAGAAACTCAGAGCCTCTCACAATCCGTGCTTTTGCCGTTGGGTCTGGTTCTATGAAGGGCTGCCCCGCTTGGTGTAGAATGGTTAGCCAACACATACGGCCTCCAACCACTAGATGCCAGGCAACACAAATGTCCCCAGTTTTACCAGCTGTCCCCAAACCGTCCCTTCCCCAGGAGGATGACTGGTGAGGTGAGGTAAGCCATAAACTGCTAGTAGGACCTACTGGTGTTTAACTTTCTGGCGTGACAGGGAGTAGTCTAAATCCACTCGTGGTACCAAGTGACACTCATTGAACTTCTGTCATTAGCGGTACAAGCCTGTGAAGTGAGCATTGGCATGTTTTTGGTTTTTTTTTAAGATTTTATTTATTTATTTATTTATTTATTTATTCATTTATTTATTTATTTATTTATTTGACAGAGAGAAACACAGTGAGAGAGGGAACACAAGCGAGAGAGGGGAGTGGGAGAGGGAGAAGCAGGCTTCCTGCTGAGCAGGGAGCCCGATGTGGGACTCGATCCTGGATCTCCGGGATCATGACAAAGGCAGTCGATTAACCAACTGAGCCACCCAGGCGCTCCGAGCATGGGCACGTTTTATACAAACGTAGCCTGAAAAGGAGCAAGAAAAGTAGCCTGACACCCTTACATCAATGGAGGAACTGGCTGCAGACTATGCAAGGCTATCTCCTCCTCCCCTCCCATCTTTGGTCCTCCTACTTTGGAGCACCTAGAGGTGTAACCAGGGGTGGGAACCTCTATCCCAAGTCAGGCATTAAGACTTTTATATGAGTGTAACATTATTCTAAGATGTTAGAACAAAGTGCTTTTTTACACTATGGCTAGTTTTCAGGTATCATTTCTTTATCATCTAAAATATGCATGTTTGGGACCTAGTGTATTTCACAACCTGGAAGTAATGGTATGCCTGCATTCTTCGAAGAAGAATTATACAAAACTTCATACCTCACTGCACATTTTTTTTTGCATATTTTGCAAATGAAATAGTAGCACAATTAGTGGACTTGGCCCTTCTTGTGAGGCAGGACATGGTAACCAAGGCAGGAGACCCTTTTTCCATGCCATTCTGCAACCTTCATTCTGTATGACAACTTTGCTGAGGGGTCTTGTATGAAGTCCCACCTGGAGTCTCCTGAGAGCACACCTCCTCCTACAGGAACAGCTTCACCACTGGATGGCAGCACTCAGGAAAAAAAAAAAAACACATCAGGATCCTTAAGGAATAGGAGTGCTGAATAAGACTCAACTAAAACCAAATAAAGGAAAAGAAAAAAGAGCACTGTGGCCTGTGGTGTTGAGGCTTAACAACAATACTATCCAGCCCTGCCACATCAGAGAAGCTGTTTGATGTTACAGCCACAAGATTGGCCCCTTCTCCCCGTTCACAAGTACCTACTGCAGGAATGGGATAGTTTTTCTGGCCTGCTGATGGACTGTAACTGCAACAACAGGAAAGGCAATGTTATATTAAGGTGATTTCTGTTCCCCTCTTTGGACAAAATAAAATACAAGTTTACCCTCTCTGTAAAAACAAAACAAAAAAACCCATAAAACTTTGATAATAAATGTAAATAGTAGCAAAGTATGTAATATCCAGAGTATCATAAATGTTGGCATTCTAAAATGTTACATTACTCTTTGAAAAGTTATGAGAGAAATCTAACTTTAGTAGTAATTGAAAACCATCAACATCTATTTTAAATTATACGAATAAACTAATTAATATGAGAGGGAAAGACAGATTTTATCACTCATGCCCTGGAATAGTATCACTTTTATATTTTTGTCATTCTGTTGATAAAAAAAGAGAGTACCTCTCCCGTACTAGACTTCCTATTCCTGGTTTACTTTTAGGTCCTACCACAGGACAAGGCACATAGTAAGTGCTCATGAAATTCTTACCAAAGTGAACTGATTTTGAGCAAAAGCTATCCTATTCAAAGCAAAGTCTCCTTAAGAAGAATGACCCAGAGATGAGCCAACTAGATAACAAAACCTGGGGTATTAGCATCAAATACCACATGGGAGACCACATCATTATTCTCAGTTTCAGAAACATCCTTAGAGGGAAATGATAGCTAAAGATACATGTTTAAAACAAGTACAATTTTTCATTGCTGCCCACAAAATGGGAGTCGTCATTTATTTGGAAGACATTATTCCACAGATAATACTAAGAAAAAAACACAACTGTCATATTGTTTAAAAAAAGCAAATGAGTAAAACAGAACAGTTATAAAACTGTTAATAACATATTACCTTAAAAAATGGGACATAAAGGGGGCGCCTGGGTGGCTCAGTTGGTTAAGCGACTGCCTTCAGCTCAGGTCATGATCCCGGAGACCCGGGTTCAAGCCCCACATCAGGCTCCCTGCTTGGTGGGAAGCCTGCTTCTCCCTCTCTCACTCCCCTGCTTGTGTTCCCTCTCTGGTTATGTTTCTCTCTGTCAAATAAATAAAATCTTCAAAAAAAAAAAAGGGACATAATGTATTATGGGTAGAATTTTTTTTAACCCAATACAAACCTAAAAAGAAATTATTTTCTGTAAGTGGCCTAACTGAGGTGCAAAATGCACTTTTCACTCAAAACCTGCTGGTTTTGGGTCTAACATGGGGTTCTGTGTAATGCACACACATTTCCTTTAAGCTTGGAAGCTCTGCAGATAAGTAAGTGGACAGAAACTCCTGAGTCCTTTTAGTCTTGCAAACCCAGTAATTGCATGGACCTGATACCCTCCATTCCAGTTAAAATAGTGGAAACTAAAACAATCAGCTATCCACTCATTTCAGTTCAAATATGGTGTGACATTCTGACTCAGCACACACACCCCACAGTGTTGTTACAGAGCACAGGAAGGTTTACAAAAGTCAAGACTCATCTTCTTCCAGGAACTAGAGGGCTAAATATTTACAGATGTAAAGGGAGACTGTATGCCTGAGACCCTCTCCAGGGAGGAGTGGTGGACTGAGAGGGTCTTTTTTCCTTTCTAGGTTTACATTGAAGATATATTATGGCAAAACAAATGATGAAAAATGAGAAATGTGTCAACTGATTATTTGGACAGCAGCATCAGCTGGCTGGTTTGGCCCATCTGCAGAGCATTTTCAGACTTACTCTGCTATCTTTGCTTCAAACCCGTACTATACCACTGTCTTGTAATATTAGGGCTCACCAAACAGCAACTTTCCTGCTCTCTCTGAGACTGAGCAATTAGGCCTGAAAAGTGAATATTTTCTTTTTTTTTAAAGTTGTTTTTTAAGTTAATGGTACCACTCTTCATTGTGGTTATTTTTCACCAAAATACCTAGATTTAGGAAAAACCCTTTCTTTTAGAAATTAGAAAAATAATACTCAACTGTTATAAAAAAATTCAAACATTCAGAAATGTATAATGTAAAAAGGAAGCTTTCTCCTTCCCCCTGTGTATATTCCATATCCAGAGGTGATTTCGGATTTATATTAGGAACATAGCTTCTGGAGTGCATGTCCCAACTCTTCCACTTTTATTGGAAGACCTTGGACAAGTTTCTTGACCTCCTTGACCTCATCTGTAAAATAGGGACAGTTATGGAACTCACGTTATAGAGTTGTTGTGAGGATTAAATAAGTTATGACACGTGAAGTGTCTGGAACAGTGCTTGGCACATAATAAGCAGTAGACGTATGATAGTTATGATTATCAGCAGTGGTAAGACTATAAGCCCATACTGTGTTACTTAGGATTTAGGATTAGCTGTTGTAATAGAAACGCCAGACTACTGTGGTACAAGCATTATGGAAGTTTCTTCCTCTTTCCAGAAGTAGAGGAGTGGGCAGGTAGCCTATGTTCCATGAAGTTTCATCTCCTGGAAGGGCTCCTTGTCTGCATTGAAACATTATCTCTGGGGTTCAGCTTCAGGAAGGGAACAGAGGAAGCGAACGATAACTAACTTCCTTTTGAAGGAAGTGACCATTTATTTGCATGTATCAATTCTGCCCACATCCCATTGGCAGGATTGAGCTACATTGTGCCTTGGGATCTTCATACCCATGCAAGCTAATATAGTCTTTATCTGCCCACTTAAAGTAAACAGGAGTGGCAGGAGACCAGAATTCTTTTTTTTTTTTCTTTTTAAGATTTTATTTATTTATTTGACACAGAGAGAGATCACAAGCAGGCAGAGAGAGAGGAGGAAGCAGGCTCCCTGCTGAGCAAAGAGCCCGACATGGGCCTCAATCCCAGGACCCTGAGACCATGATCTGAGCCGAAAGCAGAGGCTTTAACCCCCTAAGCCACCCAGGAGACCAGAATTCTATCACTAAATGAAATAAAGCAGGGATACCGAAAAACAACTAGCAAACTATGCCTCACACTTTCTTTTTTTAATGGTATCATTTCATGCATATTGCTTTACATAGAGATTTTTCTCTTAGCAATATGTTGGATAGGTCACTCTATGTCAGTATATGCGTGTCTTGTTTACATTGCCGATCAGCACCTTGTGTTCCAGGGAATAGCGGTCTCACAACTCACTGAATCAAATCTGAGATTGTTTTTGATTTTGCTCTTACAAGGCTTCCATGTGCATCCTTCTACATAAATATGTTTGCAATTTTTTGTTAACACTTTTAACACAGGTTTATGGAAGTGAGTTGTTAAGGAAATAGCATGTGGGTTTAAACTTTGTGACATACTATAAAATTCCACTCTAAAAATATTTGTCGATTTGGAATTCTTCAATAATGTATGAGAGTCTTCTTATCTACAGAGAAAACTCTCCTTTATAGAGAAAACTATTTCCATCTGACAACCTTGGAAGAGGGGAGGAGTTGTAATAAGAACCCCTATCTCACCCATAAATGATAGTCTTGATTTATAGCTGGCTCAGTCTGAGGGTATGGAACAGAGACAAAAGAAAGGAAGAAGAAACCTGACATTTATCTTGCAGATTAGGCGTTATTAATTAGATATCTTGCAGATTAGGCATTATCATTTTTACCTTATATGTATGGAAATAGAGGCACAGAGCTGTTATGTACTTTGCTGAGTTTACCTAGCTAGTAAGGCCTTGCTCTCCTCTCTTTCCTACCTCTTTTTGGAAGCTTTCCTCATTTTTTCTTCTCTTAAATTAGCTTTATTGACTACATACCCAATCACCATCGCTAAGTATGCAGTTTGGTGGACTTTAACAAATGGATACAATCATGTAACCACTATCACAATTATGCTGTGGAACATTTCCATCAGTCCAAAAAGATCCTTTGTATTTTTTTTTCCTTCCCACAGTCAACCCAGTCTTCCACTCTGTCTCAGTTTTCTTATTTGTTAAATTGGCTAATAATAATACTTATGTTCTGTAGTTTTTGCAAGGATTAGGTTAATTCTTAAAACAATGTCTGGTCCATTAAGTATTAGGGTTGCGTTTGCTATCTTTTCACAATCATCTTCATCACTTATTACTATGTATCTGCAAGTTAACTAATCTGGATTTCATTGGCACTCTGAGATTCTCTTGCCTAGTACCAAAAATAACTGTCTAGATTATACACAGAGTAGGTAGCCTCAAGAGAATAGGGGACAAGAGCTATCATAGGGCAACTACCCCAGCCTTTGATTCTGGGACAAAGTTGTCTAATCCATAGAGGGAGCTGTAGGGAACATTTTTTGTAGATTTGCATTGTTGTGCCCTTTGATCACAGTGGGGGAGAGAGAATTTGGCAGCAGAAGTATATAGCTCTACACTAAACCTCAGAGTATGAACAAATATTGTGTTCCTATCCATTAGTTCCCACTCAATCTTCAAACATGTACCCTCTTTGATCAGTGGAATTTCACAAATACAGCTTCTTGTGTACCCTAGGCATGTACAGCACATTGTTGCAAAATGAGACATGCTTTAAAGTTAACTTGAAATCCATGTATCTTTTGCAATACCCAAGATTGCTAAAGGAGCTACATTACATTCCTACAGATTTCCAACACTTCCTTCCTTCCTGGCTGGAGTGTTTGACTCACTTTAAAGTACTGGCTGGCTGAGGCAGTGTGCCACAGCAGCCTGGCAGAAAGCTCTACAGAGCTGGAAGGCAACACAGGACATCTGGTCTGACCTGGTCTGGCCACATAATGCTTTTAGCAGACCTGCTGTCTATAAAAGGCCTGAAACCCGGGGATCGCACAGCCTGTACCCTATAAGCAAAGAGAGAGATGGGCAGGGAAATTACAAGTGAAAATTATTTATTCATAAAAAAGAAGAAAGAAAAGAGATAACTAAAACAGAATTGTAGTCCATTACAAGGAGTATTTTGAAGTTCCTAGAGCTTTCTCTTTAGTTCCATGAGGGCCAAGCTGGTGTCTTACTTACCTTTGTGAGCTCCTCAACAGAAAGCAGGCACACAGTGGGTTCTGGGTGAATTCTCCCCTCCCTTGGAAACACTGCTAATGGACAACCTCCCTCTTCCATCTGCAAAAGTCCCCAGTATCCTTGTCGGCACCTTTCTTTGCACCCCCTCTGCATGCCAGTGTCCTCTGAATTCTATCTTCTTCTACTTTCTCTTCCTACAAATGATTCTTTCCTCTTCTTTCTTCTTCTTCCTACAAATGATTTCATGTCCTCTACTGGTTTAAGTGCCCTTGTTTGTGCTGTGAATCCCCTAAATCTCCAGTTCTGGCCCAGATCTCTTGAATGCATGATGGACATTTCCACTGCTATCCCATAGATTAAGATTTTATGTATTTGAGAGAGAGTGAGAGAGTAGAGCAGGGGCAGAGGGAGAGGAAGAAGACCCCCCACTGAGTGGGGAGCCCGCGGGGGGCTCAATCTCAGGACCCCAGGATCATGACCTGAGCTGAAGGCAGATGCCTAACCCACCAAGCCACCCAGGCCCCCCATAGACGTCTTAAATTCAACATTTCCAAAATTGGAAATCAAAATTCTTTCCTACAAGTGTGCTCTCCTACCTGATTCCTCATCTAGGTCCACGAAACCAACTTTCCCTACTTGCTCTGTTTAGAAACCCAAGTCTTCTTCGATTTCTTTCTTTCCATCCCTCCCACCCCTACCCCATGCCTAATCAGTATAGTTAATATTGATTTAGAAGGTCCTACGTGCCAGACATTATACTAATCCATAATATTTTAATTTAGTACACCAATGAGGTGTACTAAATGAGGCACATGTTGCTTGCTCAAGATCATAGATTGAATAGATAGCAGAACTGAAACTTGGATCTGTTTAATTCTAAAACTTGAATTCTTCACCACCTTGTGCCACCTTTGATCACATGTCCTAAACACTCCTCACTTCTGCATCTTTCCAGCTCCCGGCTCTGGCCTGGCCTTTTTGGTACTGTGTTATTTCTCACATGGACTAATGCTACGCAATGTTACTGTCTGTGGCTTCTAGCCTGCACCTCCATATTGCTAGCCCAGTGAGTTTGAAAACTTGTATGGTTTGGAATTGTTTATAGGAGAAATCCTGACCTCCTAAGCATGGCAAAAGGAAAACAAAGCCCTTTGCCCAGATTTTTGCCATCATCTCTTTGGTTGCCTACACATGTCCTTTATCAATTTTTTCCATGATGGATCATGATCTTTCATTTCTTAGGAACTTTGTCCATGTTGTTCTTAACAAGGACTGACCTTTCACCTTCCATATTTGCGAATTCTACTTGTCCCTTAAAATTCAGCTCAAAATGGCAACTTCTCTACGAAGATATCTGTGACATTGTGATTTATAATAAGAAATATGATTTGGTTTTTTCCTGGCACACGAAAAGTCCAGTTCCTGGCACAGCACTCCTAAAACCCTGAGAATTTTTTAGGTGAAAGAGCCATAAAGATCTCTTTTGTTATTCATAATAAACTCTTTTGAACCCCACTGAGTTTATGTTAATAAAGTGACTTTTTGAAAGCACCTAAGATTGGGGGCTGGATGCCAGGGCAACCAACTACAACTAGAGTTTCACTCCTAACTTCAGACTTCTCGGAATGGGAGTGGGACTTGAAGTTGAGTCAATTACCAGTGGCCAGTGATTTAATCAATCATGTCAACATAATGAAGTCACCATAAAAATTCCTAATTTTGTATTCCTTCTTTC
>PITA01025416.1:0-24435 GCA_004023965.1 Spilogale gracilis
CATTCTTTTTTTTTTTTTTAAGTGCTGTATTGACCTTATTTTGGAGTCCCTGGCTAGAGACTGGTCACTTCCTTACTTCCTTTTCTTGAATCGCTAATTAAACCCACAATCCCAACACCTCCCTACTGGGCCTTTACTTTCTAGGGCCATCTTGCATATGTCGTCCCTGGCCACTCTGAGACCAGGTAACAGACAGTTAGTGACAACCACCCCTATGCTCTTAGAGTCCTCAAAATTACTCAAATTATTAAAACCATTGGGAGATCGAAAATCTAGCAAACTCCACGCTGTTTGCCACACATAAGATATTCCCAGGAACTAGAGCTTGCTGTCCTCTTGTCCCAGGAGACCCCTCGCACCCCATCCAGCAGCTTTCTCTCCTTGGGATCTGTAAGAGAGAGTTCTGCCTTTCATCTGAGAGTCAGTGTGCTGCATCCCACCATCAAAAGAATCTTTGATGCTTATAAAAGACTAGGCAACTTAAACTACTCCATTATAGTAGTGTATTTCTCCTCAAATGAAACTTGAAATTCTAGTAACTAAGCCTTGTAGGTCTCTATGTGAAAAACAAAGGTGGTGGGGGAGAAAGTAAATTACCAACAGTTTGTGTTTGTGTCTTTTGTCATCAGAATCTATTGTATAAGAAAAATGGGAAGCAATGGTTTCATTTTCTTTTTTTAACTCTCTCATTGTCCTCCCCAAAGCCCATACTCATGCACAGAAGCTGTACCATCACAGGCATTTACACCACTGGAATTTATCCTCTTGGGTGTTTTCTCCCTCTTCCAGTCATCACAAGATGCCCAGGGCTGTCAGTCATTCTTTAAGCTCCAGTGTCTCCCCGCAGATGACCTTAGCCCAACTTGACCAGCTTCTGAGACCTTCCACTGTGCCCTCTGGAACTCATGGGTCTTCATTTGAAAGTACCTCATATTTTATGGTCTTCTAATATTTCCTTTGTCTTTTTCTTCTGACCCCTAGGCTCTCCCCTAAGGACTCTCTGACTGCTGCACCTGTCTTAAGAAACGTATCTCTAGTCCCAGGAGCCAGAACCTTGGGTTTGTGGTATATCTATTCCTTGCTCCACTTCAATGCTTGAAGTCATGTTTTTCCCCTCCTCCTTCAAATCATCTAGCTTTTGTTTTGTGCTATAAGATTACCTGCTCTTCCCTGTTAAAAGCCATCTACTTAACCCTTCAACACTATCTTAGAATCAACCCAGATCCCATTTTATGGCTCTATTTATTTTGGCTTGAATTATCCCTCCTTAGCTTTCAGGTTTTCAATATCTGATCATCAATACTCCAATATCATCATCCCTCAGTGATGTGTCATTCATTGTACCTCATCACCATCCCAGCGACATGCCCTAGACCTTGGTCATTCTGAAAGCCATATCGCTCCATAATTACAGTGTAATGTGTCCCACCCTATGACCACCATTTCCAATTTTCCCAAGTAATCACCTCCTATCTTCACTTCAACACCCATTTAAAAAAAAAAGATTTTATTTATTCATTTGAGACAGAGACAGACAGAGAGAGCGACTGCTCATAAGCCAGGTGAGGAGAGAGAAGGAGAGGGAGAAGCAGACTGCCCACTGAGCCAGGAGCCGGACGCTGGACCTGATCCCAGGACCTGGAGATTATGACCTGAGCCGTGCTAGACCATCTGACCACCCAGGTGCCCCTCCACACACTTTCAGTTCAAGTCAGACCTGCGGTCCATTTATTCTTACACCTTTTCACAGCTCTCCCCCAGTCTGGTGATGACACTGTCTTTCTAGCTCAATGTAGACTCGAACTCCACCAATTCAGTGACTGCAGAGCACACATTCTTCAACCTCTTGCTTGTCAATTTTGTCATCCTATTTTCCCCGTAAAGCAATAACCCTAGTTGGGACTAATTTCTCTCCAACTCTGTCACTAAAACAGCACAACTGAATGTGTGTAGAGAAAAATACACAGAAAAGTACAGGTTCACGTTAACTCCATGAGCTCTCATTTTCTGTGTTGAGCTCTCAATGCTGCCCACAATCTTACTCCATTTCTCTGGTCCATTTATTCCCCATTCATGAAAGACCACTTCATATCTTCTCTCTGCTCAAGAATTCAAGACCTCTGCTCCTGGCACTCTCCACTTTATATTCCACATAAAAAATAAAAACTATCAGAAATAGACTAAGGCACCCTCCTACCACCACACATCTTCATCTAACTTCACCCTTGCCTTTATATCTCTTTATTTAGAGATGTGGTCCTAGTCCCTACATAATAATAACCTACTCGTTGTGTACTAAACTCTGTCTCATCTTACCTCAGCAAGAGACTTTCTCTAAGAACTGTACCCTCTCTATCATATAAAACAGCAATAATATGTAATGTAAGAATTGCCCAGTTTCCTTGAATACAGTTTTTCCTTGAACACTGGTCCCCCTCCCCTCATTGTTCCACGGAGAGTGGTATTCTCAAAGTACCTGCTAAATATCATAATAAGTCCTGTGAATTCATTTCATTGCATCCCTAAAAGCATTTGAATAAATTAATCCATTTTTCCCTAGAAATACTTCCCTAATTTGTATTTTAAGTTACCAATTTTCTCAATTCTGTTCTCTCTGTGATCTCCACTCTCAGCCTTCTTTGGTATTTCTACTTCATCTCTGCAAGTTTAAGATTAGATAAGTAGTCAGTCTATGCTCACCATCTTTAGTTTCTATGCACTCATTCCCTTGGTGAGTTCATCTCTTATTACCAGTTTAAAGATGCTATAGATTTTCAAATTATAACTCCAACTTGAATTTACCTAGGCTCTGTATTTTCTAGTTACTCTCAAGATTACCTCTTGGGTATATAACAGATCTTTCAAAATCAAAATCAAAGTGCCAATTTTTTTGCTTTGCTTTCTAATTTTCTCCATCTTTGTCCATGACTCCATTTCCTCATTAATTGCTCAGGTGAAAAAAAAATGGTATCTCTGAAGAATCCATTCTGTTATGATCTACACCGAGTCCATACAAAGTTCTATTTCCATAATACTTGCAGACCTCACCATTCAGCACCATCTCCACACATCAACCTTGATTGTTTCAAATGCCTTCTAAATGGTCTCCTTGCTGCACCCTGTCCCACCCCCCCACTTGGTTATTCTGTACACATCACCTAGAGGGATGCTTACAAAGAGAAAATTTTGATCACAACACTCCTTTTTATAAATACTTCAATATCACCTTTTTATAAATACTTCAATATCAACTCACTTTATGTAAAGTCACAAATCAGTTTCTTGCAGCATTCTTCCAAAGGCTCCCCTTCTCTGTCCTTCCATCTCTCTCTCCTCCCCCATGCCACCCCAGACCTACTGCCACCATATGGGGCATGCTTTCACCTCAATTCTCTTTTCACAAATATAGCATCTGTAGTAAGACCTTTCTTAATCCCCAGCTCAACTTTAAATTACCAATCTCTCACCACTAGACTCAAACATCACCATTTCTTTCCCTGATTTATTATTAGGATCGCATGCTGAGAAGCATACATTTTACTTGTTTAATTATTTCCTGTTAATCCTTCTTCAATATTTCCCCTGACCTCTAGCATATCCTTCCTACCTAAAGAAAATTTTATTATTTGAGTTAACCCTTACATCCTCAGTGTTTAGAAGAATACAAGGCTCAATAAATATTTGATAGCTAAATATTTCATTTCAGGATCTCCATGATATAACTCTAATTTGCCTTCCCACTTTGATCCCATATTGTTCTTCTAGACAAGGTTTATATTCCACTCTATTTTATTTTTTTAATAATTTATTTATTTATTTTAGAGAGAGAGAGAGCATGAGGGAGAGGGAGAGAGAAAGTACGGAGGGAGAAGGAGAGAGAATCTCAAGCAGACTCTGTCCTGACATCAGAGCCCAAGGCAGGGCTCAATCTCATGACCCTGAGATCACGACCTAAGCCAAAATCAAGAGTCACATGCTTAGCTGACTGTACTACAGAGGCACCCCCAGTCTATTTTAATATTGACTGAGTAGTAAGTCAATATTCTGTTTTTTCCTTTTGCCTAAAAGCAACAATAAACTAAACCTTTATCTCTTTTGCTTTCTTTTTTTTTTTTAAAGATTTTATTTATTTGACAGAGAGAAACACAGCCAGAGAGGGAACACAAGCAGGGGGAGTGAGAGAGGGAGAAGCAGGCTTCCCACTGAGCAGGGAGCCTGATGTGGGACTCCATCCCGGGTCTCCGGGATCATGACCTGAGCCAAAGGCAGTCGCTCAACCAACTGAGCCACCCAGGGGCCCCTGCTTTCTTTTTTTTAACTCAATTGGCAAATATATGAGATACTGTACATCATTAGTTTTTGATATAATGTTCAATGATTCATTAGTTACAACCCAGTGCTCATCACATCACATGCCCTCATCTATCTTTATGATTTAAATCACCCAGTTACCAAACCCTCAGTTTGTTTCCTGGAGTCAAGAGTCTCTCATGGCTTTTCTCCCTCTTTGATTTCTTCCCTTTCAGTTTTCCTTCCCTTTCCTTATGACCGTATACACTTTTCCTTATGTTTCATGTATGAGTGAAACCATATGATAATTGTCTTCCTCTGACCGACTTACTTCACATACTATAATACCCTCCAGTTACATCCATGTTGATGTAAATTTTAAGTATTCATCCTTTCTAATGGCTGAGTAATATTCCATTGTATATATGAATGCATCTTTATCCATTCATCTTTTTAAGGGCATCTCGGCTCCTTCTTTGCCTATTAGGGACATTGCTGCTGTGAACGCTGGGATGAATGTGCCCCTTCTCTTCACTACATCAATATCTTTGGCGTAAATACCCAGTAGGGTAATTGCCAGGTTGTAGGGTAGCTCTATTTTCAACTTTTTGAGGAAACTCCACACTGTTTTCCAGAGTGGCCACATCAGCTTGCATTTACACCAACAGTGTAGGTGGGTTACCCCTTCTCCACATCCTCACCAACATTTGTTGTTCCCTGTCTTACTAATTTTAGCCATTCTAACTGATGTAAGGCAGTATCTCATCGTGGTTTTAATTTGTATTTCTCTGATGGCAAGGGAAGTGGGGCATTTTTTCATGCATCTGTTGTCCTTCACCTTATTTCTAATGATACTTTTCTTCCTAGCTTTCAAATTTTATTTGCTTCGTACATATTTGTTTCCTTCCACTAAATTTAATTATTTTTAATTTTTATAATTTGTAACATTTTCTATAGCATTTTATTTGATATTTGCATAGCATAATCCCTTTTTCATCTTAATTTTTTTTCTGATCCTTCCTTAAGTGACCATTTAAGACAATGTATTTATTATAATATGTTTTACACATTTTAATATATGTGCATTCATTTAAAAGCATATACTCAGACACTTTTACAAGTCAGGAAATAATCTCTATCAGGTACTGATGAGTGCATAATATCAAAAAGACAAATATTATATAATTCTCTTAAGGATGCAAACTGACATTTAGAAAAATAAATAATTTTATTTATTTCATGGCACAAAGGAAGAGGTAGTAAATTTTCTCCTTTGTGCTATCTCATCTATCTTTATGATTTAAAGAGACTGACTCTACATGAAATGTACATGTTTTCCATCTTTCACTTAAAGTACCTCTGAATTGTTAATTCCAATCTAATTTTAAAATAAAATCATGATCAATAAAAATTTCCAGGATATTACTAACAAATTTATCTATATATTATGTATGCCTTTATCTAATATTAGCAATAAGTTTATATTATGTAAATAATTTAAAAGCTATTGTACTCTGTTTCATATTTTATAAAACAAAGAAAAATCTCCAATTTTAATAACAGTTTATATCAATTTTCAAAGTATTTCCAGCAATGCAACAACTTCTTTCTCACCTATAGGCAATGTTAAAATAGGAATGAATCATGGGAGTTCTTCTATTAGAGTATACTAAATGTCAAGGTGTAGATTTTAATAGAGGCACCTGGGTGGCTCAGTTGGTTAAGCGACTGTCTTAGGTTCAGGTCATGGTCCCGGAGTCCCAGGACTGAGTCTCAGGATCGAGCCCCACATTGGGCTCCCCACTGGGCGGGAAGTCTGCTTCTCCCTCTCGCACTCCCCCAGTTAGTGTTCCCTTTCTAGCTGTGTTTCTCTCTATCAAATAAATAAATATATATTTTTTAAAGGTGTAGGTTTTAATTTAAACTTGAGTGCTGGATTTCTTATGTAAACCCCTTGTTAAAAATTTTTAACAACCATATTGAAAAGACCATACTGACAGAGTGAAAAAATAATATAGAATTATCTGACAAGGATTTACAATGAACACTATAGATGCACCAGGAAGTCTTGGAAAAAACAGCACAGCAATCAAAGAAAAATATAAATTTTTCTATGTTGTCTAGTATTCCCTTTATGGCATAGAAGCCATTTTGAATACCTGACATCACTTACTGTGGTGCATAAGGGGTAATATAGAGGACAGTAAGAGAAGGAAAGGAAATGGGAAGTAGGGTAATTCGGGGAGAGAAACAAAACATGAGAGACTTTGGACTCAGAAACAAACGGACGGTCTTGGAGGGGTGGGGGTGGTGGAATGGGAGAGCGTGGTGGTGGGTACTGAGGGCACGTATTGCATGGAGCACTGGGTGTGGGGCATAAACAGTGAATCTTGGAACACTAAAATAAAATAAAATTCAAAAAAAAAATACAGAAACAGCACCCAACTGCAAGTTCTCTTGGTGATTAAATAAGAAAATGAAATAAAGCCCACCACTTCAGGTGTTGAACAAAATGTGTGCTATTTTCACCTGAATTCTTATGAAACAAAATTTCACCTCACATCATAGAATGACCCCTATTCCCAGCAACTTGTCAAACTTCACTTTAGTCTTGGCTATCCATCTGTGCCCGGAAGTATAGAGAGTCATCCATATCCACACCCCACTCTTCCATTCATAGACTTACTTTGCCAGTAAGATCATTCCCTAGTCAGAGCTGCTCACTCCAATTTGAAGGAGAAATCTCTGGCTTTTCTCTAATGAAGAAGTCAATAGCTTCAAAGGCCATTTTGTCCATCCTAGGTTAACTGTGATGCTGTAGACTACTACAAAACCAAAGAGGGGCACCAGGGTGGCTCAATTGGTTAAGTGACTGCCTTCGGCTAAGGTCATGATCCCAGAGACCTGGGATCGAGCCCCACATCAGGCTCCCTGCTTGGCGGGAAGCCTGCTTCTCCCTCTCTCACTTCCCTTGCTTATGTTCCCCCTCTGGCTGTGTTTCTCGCTGTCAAATAAATAAAATCTTTAAAAACAAAACAAAACAAAGAAATTGAGAAATTGTTTAGAGCAAAGACTCATCCTTTACATTGACAGCAATATGAATAATATATCTTTGCTTTGCTCTGCCACGGAGATTTGGTTTTTATTACTACAGAAATTAGCATTAAGTGCTCTCTCTGGCTAACACAGTAGTTAAGCAGTTTATTCAGGCAGACCTAATATGAGATGGGTTTTGCATAGGCAAAAATAACTTATTCTATTTTGATGCCCATAATTGAGATTCTTCTTTGGAAAATATCTTATAGTTATATTCTTATATGCTGAAATTCAAGAAATTCCATAGTTAATTCTAACTGTTATGAGAATGGAAATAAAGTTGTAAGTATAAGGCAACCAAGGTCAAATAATGAAACGTTAACTGTGAAAAACAATACTTTTAATGGAGGTATTATTTGAATAAGTTAACTCTTCCAAAGCAAAACAAAACCAAAACAATAACAACAACAAAAAACCTTAAAATATGAATGTGTTGACGTTTGTTTGGCTAAAAATCCAAAACACCAGATTCTGTGAAGCAACAGACTTACCCACAAATTGCAAAGTACACAAGAATACACTAATTGCTGTTACCGCTCTTTAAACAATCATGTAGAAACATATCTGTGGATAAGCTGTCAAAGAAGTTCCTTTTAAGGTTTTCATGAAAACAAAACATAAAAAGAAAAAGCTCTCCTTCCAAGGAAGTAGAAGATGTAGATTCTGTCTAATAATTTTTAGTGTACTGGCTGATTATTGAAGGAAAATGTTTATCTAGAGAACAGGTGAGATGTGAACTATTTAAATGCTCACATTGTGTGTGTGTGTGTGTGTGTGTGTGTGTGTGTGTGTGTGTGTTACATCTAATTTCAGTAGTTTATGGGCAAACAAACAGGAATTTTAAAAAGAGAGTTCCAACAATTTTAATTTCAAATGCAGACTCATGGGACCACAGTGGATCCCTACTGCTGTCTCAGTTTCCACAGAGAACAGCCCATTACTCCCCTTTTCAGAGACATCCTGGCAGGCACCAGCGATGAGCCACATGACAGGTAATTGACATTTGTGTGAAATAAGAATGACTAAAAGTGTCATGTAAGTCATTCAAGGCAGATTTTTAAGAATGGCAACAGAGTTACAAATGGGAAATGTGTTACAAGTCTGTGTGTGTAATTCAAATTGTGATACAATACAGAATATAAATGACTAGATGCTGACAATTCCGTATCTTTCTGCTTTTGATTTTAAGAAGAAAACAACACACAACCTTCTGCCTTCAGTTAAGATCTAGATATCACAAGAACAAGATAGATAAGTTACAGAATCACACCAGTTTTCTTACCCACCACAGATCTGAGGATAAAAAGAAACCTAATAAAACCAAAGTCCAGAAAGCATGAAGGCTTTGCTGGGAGGTAAGAGACCACACCTGCTTTCTTTTCTGCTGAAAAGGCAGGAGTGGGAAAATATTCTCAAGACCGAGGAAAGCTAAAGTATCCTCAAGTTTAATAAATTTGTACTAGCCAAGTGTAGGTAGATATGGGAGTCACAGTCAAAGACTGAATATTCAACCCACTATTTTTCCCATGTGTCCTCAACAGAAAGAACAACACACAAGCCTCTGCAGGCTGGAGCAAGGCACAGGGGCCATGAGGTACCTTCCTCCACTGCCCCAGGTCGTGGGCCATTTGCCATGTGCAAATAAAGCAAAGAGAAATCTGGGGTGTTGCCGGTGCTCACAACCCAAGTCCTGATAAGCCAAGTCGTGATCAGAGAATATGTGAAGATAGTGATGAATGCAATAAAGCCAAGAACCAACTCGATTCCATGTTATATCAGTGTACTCCACCCTGAAGCTTCAAAACACAAAGGACATTTTTTTTTCTGGAATAAATAATATTTACATTAGTCTACAATGTCCTTTCACCCATGATACCCTGTATAAAACTCAGATGCATGAAACACAAGACACAAATATGACCCATATGCAAAAGCTGAATGTGTTTGTGTCAGATACATGTAGTTTCCTGCTTCTTATTGTGTCTCAGATATCTAAGTTTTATTCAATACATTCTGCATAATATATAGATATTACATATATTATTAGAGAGAGAGACTATCGATGTTTATAGCAAAAATTATAACCGTATATTGTGAAGTTCCTGATATCTGTAGAAGGAAATATAAGTTCTTTAAAAGGGGCAATTAAAAATGAGTTATTTTCAGATTGACAAATAAATATTACTAGTCTCTTTTTGTTCAATTTTTGTGTTGAAATAATACTAAAAAAATAAATAAAAATAAATTTAAATATGCTGTATGAAAGGATGGCATATGTTTCAGGGAAAGTTTTTAGAAATCAATTTTGATTTTTAAAGGGAAAGAGACTCACTCATAGCTTGTACATTCATTTATGTTTTAAAACTAAAAATGATAAGGTAATTTGACTTAAATATGTGATTTTCATTTCATGTTACTATAAATGCTGCTATCAAGCTTTATTATAATAATATATTTTATCTTATTAATAGTAAGTGTTGTCGGTGTAAATGACATAGTTTAGTCCTGCATTTATATGATTTCTTTATTTCTGTAAAAGCAAACACACACATACGAGCATATATGTTTTTTTGGCATCAGTATCAAAACTTCATTTGTCCTGAACACAATGCTAATATCAAACAAAGGTAATAGGGGTTGTTGTGATTTAAGTGAAGGATTAAGCAAACATTTCCTAGACAAGACATAAAAGCTCACAATATAAAAGGAACTACTGATAAGTTGTGTTTCATCAAGATGTAAACTTCCACTGTTCAAAAGACAACATGATGAAAATGGAAAGCCACAGGCTAGACCGAAATAATTGCAAAATATATCTGATTAAAGACTTCTAGTCAGAACATGTAAAGGACTCTCTCATGGCTCAATAAAAAAACTAACACACACACACACACACACACACACACACACACACACACACACTTGAAAAGACATTTACCAGAGAAGAGCTGTGAGTAGTAAGTAAACACATGAAAAAGGTTCACATTATTAGTCATTAAGGAAACAAAAATTAAAACTAACGTCCCACCACACACATATGAGAAAGCCTAAATTTAATAAAATCGAATTAATACCAAATGCTAGCAACTCAAACTCTCATAACATTTTTGTTTTAGGATATGAAAAATGGCATAGCTGTTTGGGAAAGCAGTTTGGCAATTTCTCTTACGGATAAATGAAAAATGTGTCATAGGATTCAGGAACCCCAAACCTGGGTTAGTCACCCAAAAGAAATACTAACATAGGTCTACACCAAGACCCTTTGTGATTATTACAGTGCCCTTGTGGTTGATAGCCAAAAACTGAAAATAGCACAAATACTGTTAATTAGTAAATAGAACAAATGTCATGGTAAACCCAGAAAGTGAAAGATAACTCAGTCATCAATGGCAATGAACCACTGAAAAATACAAAAATATAGATGCATTTTTTTTAAAGATTTTATTTATTTGACAGAGAGAAACACAGCCAGAGGGGGAACACAAGCAGGGGCAGTGAGAGAGGGAGAAGCAGGCTTCCTGCTGAGCAGAAAGCCGGATGTGGGGCTCAATCCTGGGTCTCCAGGATCATGACCTGAGTCGAAGGTAGTCCTTTAACCAACTGAGCCACCCAGGCGCCCCTAGATGTATTTTTGAAAGCATTATGTGAAGTGAAAACATTCAGATATAAAAGGTTACAATCTCAGAAAACAAAACTACAGAGACAGAAATCAGAGAGAATTTTACCAATAGCAGGAGAGGTGTTGGGTGGAGGAGGGGAATTGAGCACAAAGGTACAGGTGGAGATAGAAATATTTATATTTTGACTGCAGGGGTGGTTACATGACTGTATATATATATATATATATATATATATATGCCAACACACAAAAATGTAAGACAAAAGAATGTATTGATTATACTGTGTGGAAATTATAAATTAATTCACATCATAAAAATGCATACGTTAGATTTTTAGTTTGATTTAATTTTCACCAGGAGCTACTGAAATGTTTTGGGCTAAATACCAACATTACATAGATAAAACTGGGTTGTTCTGGATGAAATGGGATGGGAAATCTGGCTTGTTTGCTGTGATGTTGCTGCTATGAGACCCATACGGGCATAGTTACACAAATGTGTCAGATGTAGGTTAATAGGTTTAATCAAGAAAAACTTCTGCAGTGTCTGGGTGGCTCAGTCAGTTAGGGTCTGCCTTCGGTTCAGGTCATGATCCTGGGGTACAGGGATTGAGTCCCACATAGGGCTCCCTACTCAGTGGGAAGTCTGCTTCTCCCTCTCCCTCTAACCATCCCCTCCACCCTTGTGTTCTCTTTCTCAAACTCTAAAATAAATAAAATCTTGGGGTGCCTGGGTAGCTCAATCGTTAAGCATCTGCCTTCGGCTCAGGTCATGGTCCCGGAGTCCTGGGATCGAGTCCCACATCAGGCTCCCTGCTCAGCGGGAAGCCTGCTTCTCCCTCTCACTGCCCTCTGCTTGTGTTCCCTCTCTAGCTGTGTTTCTGTCAAATAAATAAAATCTTTATAAATAAATAAATAAATAAATAAATAAATAAATAAAATCTTTTAAAAAATTTCCAATCATTCAAGTATAATTCAGAATCAAAAACTGACTTTTGCTTTCATCATGAGAGCCCAGTCATCACCCCAACAAAGGTACCTCCTACCTACACTTCTAACACAACGGAGTAAATCTGCTTGCTTTTTAAGTTTGATGTAAATAAATCTGTTCATTATGTATGCTCTTTCACCCATCCTCTCTGCCAGTATTTTGTGAGACTCAATGATATTGCTGTTTATTTGTACAGTGCTCCCCTGCATAAATCCAGAATAATGAGTTTTATTCATCCTGCACTTTATACACATTTGGGATCTTTTTACTTGCACAAATAATGTTGCTAAAATGTATATTGAACCCTGGTGAGTTATGTGTACCTTTCCACTGGGCACATGGATAGGAGCTGAATCTGTGGTAAGAGCATGCATATTGTCAATCATAAGAGAGCCATTGAATATGTTTCTCAAGTAGCTATACCTGTATTTATTTCTACCAATATTGGAACCAAGTTACAATTTCTCTAAACCTTCAACAACACTTTTTCTCTATTTCATTTAGACTTCTGGTAGATGTAAAGCAACTAGGTTATTTTAAATTGCATTTATCTATGACAATTAAAGACATCAAGCAACTGTTATGATAACCACTGAATGTTGGGATATTATTTTTTGTTAAGTGGTATCTGTGCAAATATTTGCCTTTTTCTTTCCTGCTTTTTAGAAATCTTATAAGTATTATAGATTCAAGTCCAGAAGATACATTGCAAATAGTTTCTCCCAATCTGTGGCATCTTCTATACTTTTAATTACTCTTTTATATAATAGACATTCTTAATTTTAATGAACTCTAATATAGCATGCCTACCTATGTGGGGTTATTTTGTATTTTATTTAAGAAGTACTGACCCAAAGATAATAAATAAATATGTTTTCTACCAATCTTAGTTGTTTTACTTTTTCATTTACATCTAAATAAATTTAGAATATATTTTTGTACATAGTGTGAGGCAGGAACCAAATTTTTTTTTTCAAAGATCTAACAGACTCAGAATAATTTATAAAAATGACATCTTTTTCCATACTGTGATACAGTGCTATGCTGTTACAAATTAGGTAACCATACCAACCAACACCTTCCTGCTTCTGAACTTCTTACACTGAGACAATACCACATTCTCTTAGTCATTATAGATTCAGTATAGCTCATGATAGGTCATAGTCTAAGTCTCCCATCTTTGTTTTTCTTTAGGCTATCTTGACTCTTTGTATCTCTATTTTAATTTTTTAAATCAACTTGTACATTTCCACTAAAATTACCTCCAGCAATTTTGCTTGGGTTGCATTTAGACATCTTGAACATTTTAGAAAAGAAATACATATTTTTACATACTGACTTTTCCAATTCCTAAGCATTTATAGTCCTTCACACCCTGGGTCTTCTCTTTTTTATGATTTTATTTATTTGAGAGAGAGAGTGAGAGAGAGAGAAAACACAAGCAAAGGGAGGGGCCAAGGGGCAAGGAGACTCCTCATCGAGTGGGGAGCCCAATGCAGGGCTTAATTTCAGGACCTGATATAAAGATGCTTAACAATCCGAGCCATCCAGATGCCCTCTATTTACAATTGTCTCAATAATATTTGTACTTTTAAACACTGATTTTTTTTGCCCACATTTCATTACATTTTTTCTAGCATTTTGTTGCTTTGGAATACTCTAAGTGGTGTTATAGAAGTACAGTTGATTTTTGTCCATTTCCTACGTAGTTAACGCATTTGATAAATTCCTAGTTAATTTTAAGAATTGTTTTGTTATTTGGTTTTGTATGTTTAAAATAATATCATTGCAAACAGGGTGT
This sequence comes from Spilogale gracilis, assembly GCA_004023965.1. Taxonomy (NCBI): domain Eukaryota; kingdom Metazoa; phylum Chordata; class Mammalia; order Carnivora; family Mephitidae; genus Spilogale; species Spilogale gracilis. The sequence goes on from PITA01025416.1 coordinate 13,798, forward strand.
TTTTTATTTCAAGTCTTTGATGTTTATGATTTTTCTTTATTTTGAATTCCTTATTCCATTGACTAAGACACTCCTAAAATATTGAAAAGTTCATTCTGGAACGGGGATAGAATGGTAACTTTAGTAACTCATCAGTAAGAATGATACTTGCCATAGACTTTTTGTAGGTACACTTTACCACATTCAGAAAGCTCATTAATGTTTGCATTTTGCCCTAAGATTTATCTAAAAAAGTATTGACTTGGGGCACATGGGTGACTCAGTTGGTTGAGCATCCAACACTTGGTTTCTGCTCATGTCATGACCTCAGGGTTGTGGGATCAGGCCCCACACTGGTATGCACACCCAGGGTGGGGAGTCTACTTGGGATTCTCTCTCCCTCTTCTTCTGCCCCTCCTCAAGCTTGCTCGCTTTCTCATAATAAATAAATAAATAAATAGATAAATAAATAAATAAATAAATTTTTTAAGAAGATCGGTGTTGACCTTTACTAAATGTTGTTCTCCATCTATCAAGATTAGCATTAGCATATGATTATTCTCTACTAAACTGGGGGTTTATTCTTCTCAAAGTATTTAAGTGATTCAAACAGATTAAGAACTTTATCCAGGCTAATGGGTATTAAGAAACACCTAATACGAAATAACTATTATATGGAAGCCAGGGTAGAGTTTAAATTGTATAAGAGGAAGTTGATTAGCAGGTATCCGGTGTGGTTCTGTAGGAGGACCATATTCTTTATCACAATATGCATTGTCTATCTGTTTATTAATAGCAAGCTTGATTACAGCTAACATTTATTTGGTCTTTTAACCAGATTAGACAAGCCCTTTAATTGTGTTATTTTCCCCCACATTTGGTTATTATGGAGTCTTTAAATTTCCATTTACCTTTTAGAGCCAGATTGCAGTTTCTTCAGAAAGTCATTTGTAATTGAGATAGAAATAACACTGAAATCTATAAATTAATCTAGGGAAAGTATTCTTATCAATATTAGTTCTTTTGACCCATAAATAATGCTGTACTGCTTCATTTATTGAGGTAATAGAGCATTGTCAAGTTCCTCTCAAAGCAGCTTATAGGTTTTTCACATTTTTGTTAGATTGTTCCTATTTGGTATTTTGCTTATATAAATATTTCTAAATTTTATATCATATATGCAATTAGTTTTGTTGAACTTGTTGACTAAGTATATAGATTTTACAGCATATAATAATATCAACCACAGATAATAGAGATTTACTTTTTCCTTCATATTTTTTTATTTCCATTTGTGTCTCATTTTGTCTTGGACCTCCAATCCAATGTGGAGTAAAAGTTGTGAGAACTCCTTATGTGAGGGGTTATAAAGAGAACAGCATTCACTGTTGCACTATTGTGTACAATAAGAGATGAAAGGGGATTTTTCGTCTTAAATCAGGTCACGTTTTACTATAGTCCTAATTTCTGTTTTTATCATGAATTGATACTGAATTCTGTTATGTTTATTCTGCATCTTAATCATATGAATTTCCTCCCTTTCCTTTAACACTGTTAATTACAGTAATATTAGGGTTTTTGTTTTTGTTGTTGTTGTTAGCTTGTGCCTGTTAATATATCCTGGTTACAGCTTTGTAAACATCCAATCCTGAATATATAAGCAAAAGAAAACCCAAGGAATGTATTATCTAAGATGTTGAAGTTCTCGGCCAGTCTGCCTTCTTTTTATCCTTTAGAATGTTCTCATGTCTATTTATACATAATATTCTGGATTTTTAGCTGTACTTAGTGCAGGAATAAAGAGAAATATCTCTAGTTCATCTTGACCAGAACTAGAAGAGAAGCATCTGATTAACCCTTATTTTGAAGGCTGTCTTCACTGTTGTACGAACTAAGCTGGTGATTAGTTTCATTCAGCACTTTAAAAATTGTATTTAATTGTCTTCTGTCTTCCATTGTTTCTTGTGAATCTTCAGTCTATTTCCTAATGTTGATGCTTTAAATGCATGAGATCTCATTCTCTGCAGCTTATGCATTTTGTCTTTATGTATCTAGCAGTTTTAGAAAGATGGATTTAGGTGTGGTTGCCTAATTACTCATCTTAACTGACATTGTGAAAGTTCTTGAATGTGTGGATTGGAATCCTTGACAAGTTTTAAAACTGTCTTGGCAAGTATTTCTTCAAATACTAATGTTGCCCATTCACTTTCTTCTTCTACTTTACCTTCATTTATAATAGGCCTTAGACTTTGCCCCATGTGCCTCTTTTGATTTTTTTTATATTTTCCATTTTTTTCTTTATAATTATTCAATCTGAATATTTTTCTCCTCCTTTGTCTTTAAGCTCACTGATCCTGTCTTCTGATGTATCTATCATCTTTCAGTTGAACTTAATTTTAGGCATTTTGTTTTCAGTCTTAGGATTCAAATATATTTCTTTTTAAAAATGTCCTGTCTTCTCAATTTTTCCATTTTTGTTCTTTCCATTGAAGAAATTATGAGTTATTTCAAAGTCATTTTCTACTTATTCCATTAGCACAAATACCTGCCAACCTAATTCTACTTTCTGTTTTTTTGTTGTTTTCTCTTAGTTTTTGGTCATATGATCCTATTTCTTGGCATTCCTCTTAATTTCAATTGAAATTCATATTTGTCATATGAGAAATTGTAGAGACTACAGATGGTATCAAACTTCTCTCATGGTTCAGCTTTCTTCTGCTAGACAGATAGAATGGAGTTGAACATCAGCAACACAAGGAATGAGCAGTTAGATGAGCTGAATTTATGGAAAGCCTGAGACTTCCCTATACCTGACGGACTTTTTGAGTTTTCATAAATAGCCTCATTTATGGGGCGCCTGGGTGGCTCAGTTAGTTAGGCCACTGCCTTCAGCTCAAATCATGACCCTGGAGTCCTGGGATCGAGTCCCACGTTGGGCTCCCAGTTCCGCAGGGAGTCTGTTTCTCCCTCTGACCTTCTCCCCTCTCATGCTCGCTCTCTCTTTCTCTCTCTCTCTCTCTCAAATAAATAAAATCTTTAAAAAAATAGCCTCATTTATTCATCTTGGACCCTCAGAATAATCCCAATTCTAATTTCTGGTTTCTTAGCACTATGAGATGGCAGAAAACTCTGCTATAGTTCTTAGAAAATTCTGACTGAATATTGTAGTCCCCCTTCCAATCAGGTATAACTTCATAATTCCACAGAAGCATTAAATGGGGAATTGAGTGTGTTTGGATTCCCCTTACACCATCTTTTTTCTTGTTTTGGTTTTAGTTTAGCCCTGACGACCCCTAAGATTCCTATTGTCTCTCCATTTCCCAGAAGGGATCATCTATCTAGATAAACCTGAATTCTCCAAGCTTGAGATCAGCAATACTAAATATATCCAAAAACCAAAACAACAATAGATCATCAGAAAACTTCTCTGAAGTATTCTTCTCAGAATTTTATCCATTCAACTATTTATTTATTGCTTCTTCAACTTACTATTGTCTTAAATAGATTAGCTTTTAATTTCATCTCATTTTTTAAATGGTTTTCAGGGAGATCAGTTATCTCTCATGAATTATTATAACCTACTGGAAAGTGACTATCTAAGGATATTCTGACTTAAGAATTCCACAAATTCCATTCCCAAACATTTTTATTTAGTTGTCTTAATCACATGCTGACATCCACACTGAAAGTAACTAAAAAACTAAAATCTTCAAAGTAAATTCTATTGTTCAAAGATTTTTAAAACGTGTTTACATTTTCTGGTCTCTAAGTAAATTGTCAACCTGCTCAAAATGCTTAAAAAGAGCCCTCTCCCTCATTTAAATACAACATAAGTCAGAACACATAGAGCTAGATAGAGATGATAGATAGGTAGAAAGATGATAGATAGGTAAGTAGATAAATCAATCAAGGAAGAGAGGGAACAGATGACTGAAGTAAAATACAGAAAATTTAAATATATTGGGGCACCTGGGTGGCTCAGGGGTTAAGCCTCTGCTTTCGGCTCAGGTCATGATCCCGGAGTCCCCGGATGGAGCCCCGCATTGGGCTCCCTGCTCAGAGGGAGGCCTGCTTCTCCCTCTCTCACTCCTGCTGCTTGTGTTCCCTCTCTGGCTATGTTTCCCTCTGTCAAATAAATAAAATCTTAAAAAAAAAGAAAAAATATATATTAAAACAGGAACTAGAAAAAAAATTAAATATATTAAAATAGGATACCTTAAGACAGTCCTGAAACAGGAACTGACTTTTTCACTTTATCAAAAGTTTCATGAGAAAAATATAAGTTATTTATTTTTTTAAAAGATTATTTATTTATTTGACAGAGAGAAACACAGCCAGAGAGGGAACACAAGCAGGGGGATTGAGAGAGGGAGAAGCAGGCTTCCCACCAAGTAGGGAGCCCAATGTGGGGCTCGATCCCGGGTCTCCGGAATCATGACCTGAGCCGAAGGCAGTCGCTTAACCAACTGAGCCACCCAGGTGCCCACAAGTCATTTAATTTTTAAAGATTTATTGGGATGCCTATGTGGCTCAGGTCATGATCCTAGGATCCTGGGAGTGAATCTGGCATCAAGTTCCTTGCTCAGCAGGGAGCCTGCATTTTCCTCTGCTTGCTGACCCCGTTTGTACTCTTTCTCTCTCTCTCTCTCTCTGATTAATAAATAAATAAATAAATAAAGTCTTTTTAAAAAAAATATTTATTTTAAAGAGAGCGTGTGAGTTGCAGCAGGGAGGGAGTATAGAGGGAGAGAGAAAGAGAATGCTCAAGCAGACTCCCCAGTGAGCACAGAGTCATAGGCAGGGCTGGAGCGGATCCTGAGATCATGACCTGAGCCAAAATCACAACTCAGCTGCTGAACTGGCTGAGCCACCCAGGCACCCCTAGATAATACTTGTTATTAGAGATAAGCATTGAGAACATGCAAATATGGAGAAGATAAAGAACGCCTAAGGTTCTTTGGAACTATTTGGCACAAAACTAGTATGTCATCTGTAATGAATAATACCCATTGTATCATTATTCACAAGACCCAAGAGATGAGCCCCATCTAAGTGTTCATCAACATGAGTATGTAAGGGAGCAAAATTTGCCACCGCAAAATATGTCTCTACAGCATAAGGATTATTTTACACTGATTATTTTCAATTTAAATTATATTTAATTTTTAACTACACAGCAGAAGCTCTGAAAATCAAAGGTTGTTAAGTAACCAATATATAATTATGTACTTTAGGTTAATCATTTAATGCTTCAAAACAAACTCAATGTTCAGGAAGATAGCATTAATATTAATTTCATTTTGCAACTAAATCATCTTGGAATATTATCTCATACAGCAATGGTAAGGAAATACAGCTGTCAGATTTTTTTTTACAAATATAGTCAGTGTATTGCAAATGTAGGTCAGTGCCCCTTCTTGTTTCATATTCTAGAACTGACTTCCCTTAAGGAGATGAAATGAGAATGATTTATAATTATATATTATTTAATGGTTAAAAACATGGACCAGTTTAGGATTACTACCCTGTGACTACCCAGATAAGACCATTCACCTCTCAGTAGTTATTTAAATGGCCTTACAAGGCCTTACAGAGGTATGAATGACTTCCTCTCCAAATTCACAAGCAGATGGCATCTGCCTTTCCCACGCAGCTATAAAGGACACCAAATAAAAGCCTCAGCAGCAATGGAATTGTAAGGACCTATTTAGATGTCCAAGCCGCCTTTTTGTTGTTTACTCAGAAAAACAGCTCCTGGAAAACAAAGGCGAGCCAGATGGGGGAGACTCCCAATCAGTTAACCCCCTTAACCTCCCAGTTCTAGGAGCAATGGAGATGCAAGTTAAGAATGGGCAACCAGTTCCCAGTACTTAGGACCAGGTGGAATGCCCAGTCAATCCCCTTAACCTCCCCGACCCTGACCAATGGAGATCCCCTAGTAAACCACTCCGTGGGGATTATAAACTTAATAGTTTAAAATGTATTCATCATCACAGCAGAGTGAAAGGATTAACTCAGGCAAGCTAGGTGAGTTGCGTCAGCTTGGGGTGCAGTTTTTCCCTATAAAAAGTACCCTGTAAGACTAGGCATGGTCGTTCTCTCTCTCTCTTTAGAGGCAACCCTGGCCTGGGCCAGTGAAATTCTGATGCTTGGCACAAAATAAAAGCTTTGCTTGACCTCTGCTTTTGTATCAGCCTTGTTCCTTTGACCACGGACTCTATCAGGAAAGCTCTGCCTGTGATTGCAGAGTCAGAACATCCGGAAATTTGATACTTGCCATGGCTTGTATTCACATTCATCTTGGACATGTTGCCTCATTAAAATCATTAATCTACTTGCATTCCGGCAGAGCCCAAGTTCTTCTCTTAAACAAACAAACAAACAAACAAAAAACTCAAAGTGTAAGGTTATCTTTTTCCCTAGCTAAATTAGATCTTTTAGTGGAAGAAAAATAATTAGATAATTTTCAGCAATATCTTATTTGCAACTCATTGCAAGTGTAGTCAAAGCAGGGTCAGTAGAGAGTAAAAAAAGGGGCTCTTTTTAACAGGTGCTATTGATCTATGGTAGAGGAAATTAAAATAGACCCCTGAGTCTTTGTTGAAAAGACATACTATATGTGCTAACTGCTATGACCTTCAGGAAACATCAGAAGGATAACAGTGCTATACAAAGATTAGGACATATTTTTGAGAGGAGCTGTTTAACAGAATGTGATTATGTGGCAAAAGAAATAGCATCCTAAGTCAAAATAAATCACCTAATTTTTTATCTTTTCTAACAAAGACAGGTAAGCAAAGCAAGATAAAAATGTGATGTTGATTATAAATTAAGAAAAGGCAAACTTCTTCAATATGACCACAGTTGTATCACTGGAGACAGCAAAGTTTTATAAAACCATTAATATTAAAGTCTAGTAGCTTCTTAAATGCAAATTGATTTGGAATCTCTTTTTTCACGAGGCTAATGATATTTAGTGCACAGATATACTTTTTATGTTTTTAGAATATTAGTAAAGAATTTTCAAATACAGGGGCGCCTGGGTGGCTCAGTTGGTGAAGCGACTGCCTTCGGCTCAGGTCATGATCACGGAGACCAGGGATCAAGTCCCACATCGGGCTCGACTCCCACATCGGGCTCGCTGCTTGTCGGGAAGCCTGCTTCTCCCTCTCTCACTCCCTCTGCTTGTATTTCCTCTCTGTTGTGTTTCTCTCTATCAAATAAATAAATAAAATCTTTAAAAAAAAGAAGAATTTTCAAATACAAAATACCCAACAGATGTCTCTAATCCTGTAACTCATCAAAATTTCAAGATTATTAATCTAAGGTCAATGCCTGACGTTGTCAAAGAAAAGCTGCACTGAGCAGAGTTAAACAGGCTAGGAAGACTTGATTCAAGACTACTGGAATAGAGATTAAACTCAGCTTTGCCAAAAGAAAAGCTGGAGAAGGCACCTGGGTGGCTCAGTGGGTTAAAGCCTCTGCCTTCCGCTCAGGTCATGATCTCGGGGTCCTGGGATGGAGGCCCACATCCGGCTCTCTGCTCAGCAGGGAGCCTGCTTCCTCCTCTCTCTCTGCCTGCCCCTCTGTCTCCTTGTGATCTCTCTGTCAACTAAACAAATAAAATCTTAAAAAAGAAAAAAGAAAAAAGAAAAGCTGGAGAGATTTCAGATTTAAGGGTGAGTGAGTGGAACATTTACTAGGGGAGGGAAGAATTGGTAAATGTGATTAGATCCTCTGCATTTGCTAACTGGTGAGGAATATAATCTTCGTAGTAACTGATGAGTTGGGCTGCGAACCTCCAGAAAGACTGGGAGTGCCAGCACTATCTTTCTAGATTGCATTGCATGTGGATGGCTTCCAGATATTTGAGAAAAGACAACCCTGGGTTATAATTTTCACCTGGGAGAAGACTTAACAGGAAAAGGAAGAGAGACTTTGCATTACCAGAGCTTTCTAAAGCAAATACTCTAGATGAGAACGTGACATCCATGTCTGTAAAGACAAAAAGACTTATAAGTTACTTATTTAAAAGTCAGTCAATTTGATCAAGGGCAGTTATTTTTTTTTCTTTTAAGATTTTATTCATTTATTTTAGAAAGAAGGAGGGAGAGAGGAGACACACATGTCCATGTGTGGAAGCGGGTAGAAGGAGAGAATCTTCAAACAGACTCCCTGATGAGCAGAGAACCTGATACTGGGCTCAATCTCAGGACCCGTGAGATCAGGACCTCAAAGTCAGACACTTGACCAACTGAGCCACGCAGGCACCTCCTGGGGTAGTTATTATCTATCACTGTTTATATTCTGAATATGAACTAGAGTGAAATTTACTATAAGTCTTTTACAGGTAGATGTTTTAAAAAAAAATTGTCTTCTTCCATCCCAAATAATAACAAAATAACAGTTAATTTAAAATTAATAAAATTCATTGAAAATATTAAGTCTTGAAAACAAACCTAGAACTCTGAGACAAAGCTATTGACTTGCATCCTCCATGAAATTAAATTCTGGGGTCATTGACTTACTAAAATACTGTTGTAGAGACATCACCAGAGTCATGGGTACATTACTGATACTGCATAACCTAAGTATTTGCATTTTAATACTCCCCAGGCCTTTTTTCCATCACTACAGTTTTATAGATGAAAACATTGACACAGAGCTATTAAGTCAGAGACCCCCTTGAAACAAAAGCCCCTTGAAGCAAGGCAGTTAGACAACAGCCTCTTAAATATTCTGCTAGGTGAAGAGAATAATTTTCATTTTACACATAAGGACCTGAGACTCCGAGGTCCAAGGCCACAAATATACTAAGAGTTAAGGTGGATATTGTTTTTACTATTCTCTATCAATTTTTTTAATGCAGGTTGGTATTTCAGTATTTAGAATTTTTTTTTAAGATTTTATTTATTTGTTAGACAGAGAGAAACACAGCCAGGAAGGGAACACAAGCAGGGAGAAACAGGCTTCCCACTGAGCAGGGAGCCCCATGCAGGGCTCGACCCCCGGTCTTGGGATCATGACCTGAGCCAAAGGCAGATGCTCAACCAACTAGGCCACCCAAGCACCCCAGTATTTAGAATTCTTAAGCATCCAATTGCTTTTAAGTTGTCTATCTTTCATTTTTCACCTCTTGGAATCTTTTCATTGAGGTATAATTAACATACAGTGTTATATCCCTTCCAGTCTGCAACATATCGATTCAGCAATCCGATATACTACTCGTTCTCAATGCAGTGAGTGTAGTCACCAGTTATCACCATACATTATTACAGTATTATTGACTGTATTCCCTATGCCGTACTTTTCATTTCTGTGACTTTTTAAAACTGGAAATTTGTACCTCTTATTCCCCTTTTTCTATTTTGCCCTCCCAACACACACACCTAGTTCCCTGTTCTCTGTATGGCAATCTGTTTTATAGATTTCACATGTAAGTGAAATCATGTGGTTTTTGTTTTCTCTGACTTATTTCACTTTGTATAATACCCTTTACATCCATCCATGTTGCCCCAAAATGACAAGGTTTAATTTTTCTCTATGGCTAACACTCCATCATATGCACACAACACTTCCACATTGTCATCCATTCATCTCTCGATGGACACTCGGGTCGCTCTCATGAAATATTTGTTGAAACATTTATTCACTCTCTGGGAAGAAATACAAAAACTATGAAGATGATGAATAACTTAAAGCAGACAAAGTGGAGGAGAAAGTGAATAAAAAGACAACTTCTGTTATGGGTACACTATTGTTTTCCAACCTATTTCACTAGGTTGTTGAGAAATCAATGTATTTACAGCTTATTTTTTCTTCACCATTTGTTCTTCCTTCTTTGTCCCCCTCTTTGTGTGTTGTCTGGATGATTAGATGTTCAATATATTGTGGTTTTAACTTTGACAAGTCATTGTATAATTTCCACCATGGATAGCTCTCTTTTATTCCTTTATTTTCATTGCTGAAATGACCTTAGAGAAAGTCAATCAGGCTTTATCGTCATGATGACATGTTTGCATTTTTTCTTTTTTGGCAATAAATTTATCAATCTTTTTTAAAAATCCATGTGCTGGGATAGGTACTACATGCAGATACTAAAAATATAATGAACCATAATATAAACATAGCAATTTTAGAAGCACCAAAACATCTAAAAGCTATAAAATAATGGGTAAAATGGCTGTATAATGATTATCAACCCTAAGTATTCTTTCTTTTTTTTTTTTTTCTAAGATTTTATCTATTTGACAGAGAGAAACACAGCCAGAGAGGAGGGAACACAAGCAGGGGAACTGAGAGAGGGAGAAGCAGGCTTCCTGCTGAACAGGGAGCCCGATGTGGGACTCGATCCCTGGTCTCCGGGATCATGACCTGAGCCGAAGGCAGTCACTTAACCAACTGAGCCACCCAGGCGCCCCAAACCTAAGTATTCTTTTTTTTTTTTTTTTTTTTTAAGATTTTGTTTATTTGACAGAGAGAAACACAGCCAGAGAGGGAACACAAGCAGGAGGAGTGAGAGAGGGAGAAGCAGGCTGCCCGCCAAGCAGGGAGCCCGATGTGGGGCTCGATCCTGGGTCTCCAGGATCAGGACCTGAGCCGAAGGCAGTTGCTTAACCAACTGAGCCACCCAGGCGCCCCAACCCTAAGTATTCTTAA
>PITA01025417.1:0-24442 GCA_004023965.1 Spilogale gracilis
ACCCAGTGCTCCCCGCTTTAGGTGTCCCCAGTACCCACCACCAGGCTCTCCCATCCCTCCACCCCCCTCCCTCCAAGTCCCTCAGTTTGTTTCTGTGTTCAAAGTCTCTGTTGTTTCGTTTCCCTCCCTAGATTACCCTAGTTCCCATTTGCTTTCCTTCTGCCACTGTCCTCCAGTTTGCCCCTCATGCACCGCAAGGTTTTTTTTTTTAAAGATTTTATTTATTTATTTGACAGAGAGAGATCACAAGTAGGCAGAGAGGTGGGCAGAAAGAGAGGAGGAAGCAGGCTCCCTGCTGAGCACAGAGCTCGATGTGGTCTCGATTCCAGGACCCTGAGATCATGACCTGAGCTGAAGAGGCTTTAAACCACTGAGCCACCCAGGGTGGTTTTTTAAGATTTATTTGTTTGTTTATTTGAGCAGAGGACAGAGGGAGAAAGAGAATCTTAAGCAGACACCCTGTTGAGCATGGAGCCCAATGCAGGGCTCCACAGAGGCTCAGTCTCATCACCTTGAGATCATGACCTGAGCTGAAATCAAGAGTCAGACACTTAACCGACTAAGACACCCAAGCGCCCCAGCTTAATTAATTTTTTAAAAAATATATTAAGTAAAGCTGAGGGAAACATATTTTAGAAAAGCCTATTACTAGTGACTTCAATGTCTTCTCATTTTCTTTTTAAAAAACTCAAGCTCTTAGTTTTCTCTTATGTTATGAACTAATTAACTGAAAAGCATATCTGGTTTTAATTCCCAAGCCCACCTTAATTCAGAAAAACTCTTAGTCACAGAACTTCACATGGAGGATCTGTCTTGCCCACCAACTTTGCCCACGGCAAAGATTAGGAAAGTATATTACAGAAGACAGGACCATCAGACTGATTCAGTCAGGCATTATTAGAGTATGTGTATCCAGAATTTTGTGTGATCCTAATTAAGTCTTGAGAGGAATACTACATCTTGTGTTGACTTATCTCTGACTCTAAGTTTTGTTAAAGCCAACATTAGCTGAAAAATTTTCCTAGAGATTTTCCAACAAAGTTGATGGCACCTATCTCATACAAGACAAAGAAAGGCTATGGAAATGTTCCAGAGTAGAGAAACATGATAACTTGATCCTCTGCTAAAGAAAAAAAAATGCTTTAAAGGACAATAGTAGACCAACGAATACAACTGGAATACAGATTATAGAAAAGATGCAAATATTATACCAATATTAAATTTACTTTAGTTGATACTAGATTAGTAAGAGACTCTCCCTTGTCTTAGTGCATACACACTGATGTATTTAGAAGAGTTATGGTGTATATAACTTATTCTCGATGGTTCAGAAAAAGAAATTGTGTGTGTGTGTATGAGTGTGCATGTATGTATGTAGGAAGAAAAACAATGCGTGCACAATGATACAGTTAAATGGGTAAAGTAGATGAAGCCAACTAGAGGGTATATGGGTTTTCTCTGTACTATTCTTTTTTCAAAGATTTTCTTTATTTATTTGAGAGAGAAAGTAAGCAAGAGAGAGAGAAAGAACACAAGCAAGGAGAAGCAGAGGGAGAGAGAAAAAGCTGAGTCCCCACTGAGCAGGGAGCCCGAGATGGGTCTTGACATGGGTCTCGATCCTGGTGTTACCAAACCCGGACTGGATCCTGGCAGAAGAACCAAGCAGCACTCGGAGACTTTGGAGGATCGGATTTGTTTCACACCGTGGGCTCAGAGGAGACTGTTCTCCAAAGGTCTGAGGCCCGAGCACAAGCAGGGAGGGTAACTTATACCCTTCTACTTCTGCATACTTGGTACTTTTGGCATACATGGGAAACAGGGTAGGGAAGAAGAACCCAGAAGGGCTTTGACACAGGGGCTGGAACTCCCCTGCTGCTTTGGTCGTCCATCTTAAGAGTACAGTTTTTCCATTATCACTGGGACACCAGGATCATGACCTAAGCCAAAGGCAGACAGATGGTTAATAGACTGAGCCACCCAGGTGCCCCTTCTCTGTACTATTCTTATTCTTGCAACATTTCTGTAAGTTTGAAATTATTTCCCAGTAAAATGTTTTTAAAAATCAATGAAGCATGAGTTTAATAAGGTCTGGAGAGAAGGCCAATGGCTGACTGGTTAAGTTCTTTAAGGCTCCTCTAAGGAGTTATCACTTGGAAATTGATAGCTAGGTATTTTCTTCAAAGGATTACTATAATAGTTATACTATGTAATACTATTACTATTACTAATACTACTATAATAGCAATTCTATAGTTACTATAATTTAGCCCACTAAAATCTCTTATAATCATATCTATCCTTTAATGTAGATTTTTCATCCTTACATTAGTCAGTTTTTCAGAACAATAGCACCAGCAGGAGAGGATGAGATTTTAAGGAATCAGCTCATGCGGTAGTAAGGGGTGATAAGTCCAAGATCTGCAGGGCGAGGGGTGGGGCAGGCAGAAAGGCTAGAAATCTGGGGGAGAGCACAGGGCAGCAGGCTGGAAATCTGGCAGGGTTTTTATGCTGCCCCAGGGGGGATTTCTTTCTGTCTCCTGGGCCTTCGACTAATTAGAGGAGGTTCTCTACATAATCTGTTTTATTCAAAATATCTACTGATTTAAGTGTTAATTACATCTAAAAAATAGGTTCATAGAAACATCCTGATGGGCGTTTGATGGAATAACTGGATGCCATAGCCTAGCCAAACTGACACATAAATTAACCATCTGGAAACAGGATGTCCAGTGATCACCATTGTTTAAACCACTGTGGGAAGATGGAGCTAAAACCTGGAAGAAAGGCAAATTGTAGAGACCAACCAGTATTAAGTACCCATGAAATAACTATAAAATAACATCAAATGACAAAATGAAAGCCTCAGCACCCAGTTTCAGAGCACAGGATTCAAGGACCTGGGAAAGGTTTGGGCACAGATACAGTGGAGTAGGGCAGGATATAAGGTGAGAAGGGTTATTAGGCTGTAAGATGGGATGGGAGGTTCGTCCAGATGAACTCAATGAACTATTTTCTCTTCCTGATGTTTTGACTTTTGGGGAGTTTTAAAACAAAGAAAACAAGCCCCTGTAACTATGTTACAGGGTTTAATGCCTGACTAAATGAGCTCCTCAGTTAATAGATCAGCAGATCTATAGCAGAACTTTCATACTGTAAGGAGCTGCAGCATGGAAAGCTTGGTTTAAAGTTTTCTGTCTTAATAATTTAAATATGTGGGAAACTTGTTTGCCTTTCAGATAAAAGCCACAGAATTTAATTTTTTAATTCAGTACTTTTTAGTCTGTAAAAGTTTTGGGACTTTTGAAACTATATTTTGGACTTACTATTTTATGACTTTGCATGGTTTTAATTGAAAATCCAAGCATAATTTTAAAAGAGAAAACGAATTATGATATCTAATTACTTAAAAAAGTTTAAGCACTGACACTATTTCATTTAACTTAAATACAACTTTTAAAAATAATGACTCCCAGATGGACAGGAAGTTATCATTAGAACAGCTGGAGGTGAAAGAAGCTCATGTTATTAAAGAAGCCCTTTTAAAGATCTCGGCTCAATAATCTGTGTTAACTTTCCAAACTGCATCTGTAAACTCAATCTTAAAATACCAGCAAAAATCTTGGAATCCCAGGCCTTTGACTTCTTTATTATTATTATTATTGTTAACACTAATGAGAGAGAAATAAAAAATAAAATTTTGTGCCTCTGTAGCAAACACCAAACCCTCATTACCATCTGCATGTGGCTACTTACACTGATCAAGAAGTCTTCTCATATTACTCCTGCATGTGCAAACAGAGTAAAGGCTTGCTCTGCCCAGGGCCCTGCATATATTAATAAGCATTTACTCATCTAACAGTCATTTAGCACATGCCTACTGGATGCTAAAGTACATAACTGTTGAACCTGAATGAGCTCAGTAAGCAGATGAGCGCAGACCAGGTGCACACATGAAGTTTACTGGGAGCCTTCAGAGGTGCCTGGGGGCTCAGGGCAGAAGCTTCTCCACAGGGTGCTCTTTCAAGGGGCAGGCCTAGAAGTCACTGGCCACGTTTCACAGACTCATAAAGTGGTATTTGTCAGAAAGCAAGGCTGTATTTGACACTTTAATGGTACTCCTTCTCCACTGGGCTCTTCAGATGCCATTTTCTCCCCCTGGTTCTCCCTTCTCTGGCTTCTCTCTCTGTGAAGAGCGCTCTCTTCCCCTCACTCTCCCAGGGTGCAGTCATCCACGAAGCCCCTTTAGTATGCTCTAAAGGCAGACCCCCAAGTCCCCACTTCAACTCAGACCTCCCCTCTGCAGTGCCAGTCCAGTGCACATACCTCTCAAGGTATATATACCTCTCTTACATGTCTCAAAGACTCCTCAAATGCACCATGTCCATAGCAGAATTCATGATGATCCTGTCCTGCTCTCCCACCAGCTGCCAACACCCGCTCCCGACTCCACCCTCTGGGGCACTATGACTGACTCAGTTCTGAAAGTCCCTCCATGCCCCCCACCTGCCCTCTCACAGGCCAGCACCACAGACATTTTTGTCAGCCACCTAGGAGGGCCTCAAGTCTACTCCCTAGACATTTCTTGAACCTGCCTGACCTTTCCTTTTATTTTTTTTAAAGATTTTATTTATTTGTCAGAGAGAGAAAGAGAGGAAGAGAGAACACAAGCAAGGGGAACAGCAGGCAGAGGGAGAAGCAGGCTCCGCACTGAGCAAGGAGCCTGATGCGGGGCTCAATTCCAAGACCCTGGGATCATGACCTGAGCCAAGGGCAGATGCTTAACCAACTAAGCCACCCTGGTGCCCTGTCTAACTCTTTCTATCTCATGCCTTAGTCCAAGACCTCACTGTTCCCTGTATGGAATACTTTTATTACCTGACACCGTTCTAACTCCAGTTGTGACCCCTTATAATCAGGCCTCAACACCAAAGCGCCTTTCTAAAACTCATTTGCTTTCAGGGGTTCTCTGTTACTATCAAGATAAAGTCCTTTAAAAAAAGAGAAAAAGATGGGCACCTGGGTGGCTCACTGGGTTAAAGCCTCTGCCTTCAGCTCAGGTCATGATCTCAGGGTCCTGGGATCGAGGCCCGCATCAGGCTCTCTTCTCAGCAGGGAGCCTGCTTCCTCTTCTCTCTGCCTGACAGTGCCTACTTATGATCTCTCTCTCTCTCTCTCTCTCTCTCTCTCTCTGTCAAATAAATAAATAAGTAATCTTAACAACAACAAAAAAGATTCTCTCTCTAAAAAAAAGGAAAAAAGAGAAAAAGAAAAATAGGGAGAAAAAAATGTGTATATGTGCATATGTGTGTGTGTGTGTATGTGTGTGTATAAATGTAATACAAGCACTGGATCTCTAAAGATAGGCACCCGCCTACTTTTCAAGGCAGGATAGTACAGGCTAGGTGCATCAACACTGGAGTTGGAATGTCTGGGTTCAAATTTCAAATCCGTAATTTATGAGTTATATAACCTTGAATATGTTGATACTTCCTTGTCTGTATCAGTTATCTCCTGCTGCATTACAAATCACCTCAAAGCTTAATATCTTAAAACAACAAACACTTACTGTGCCATAGGTAGTATGCAGTCAGGAATTTGGAAGGGGCATAGCTAGGCAATTTGGGCTCAGGATTTCTCACGAGTTTGCAGTCAAGGCTGGGGCTGCGGTCATCTGAAGACCTGACTGGGGCTAGAGGATCTCCTTTCCAAATGACTCCTACACATAGCAGATGGCAGGCGGCTATAGTTCCTTAATGGCTCCTTTCTTGCCATATGGGCCTCTCCATAGGGTTGCTTAATAGTCCTCATCATACAGCAGCTGGCTTCCTCCAGGATGAATGGAGCAAGGAGGCCATAATGCCTTTTATGAGCTAGTCTCAGAAGTCACGAATCATCACTTCTACCATATTATATTAGGTGGAAGCAAGTCATTAACTAGCCCACAATTAAGAAATATTATAAGCTAAACCATCACTATGTTTATAAACTATGAATAGCTCTAAGACCTCTGAGGAAAAGAGAGCCTATTCCCTCTTTATAGTTTACAATGCCAAGGCACAGAAATATCCCCTATACCTAATACATTTCCATAATCTCTTATTTAAAAGTTTAATTATTTCATTATTGCCTTTAAATGTAGTTGTTTAACAAGGCACCAAGAGATAAATATAAGTTTCCCTATAAATACACTGATGGCCAAAACATGGAATATGATTCAGATAAAAGAAATTTAAAAACAGGCACAAAGTAAAGCTTAACCTGAAGTCTATTTTTCAATAGCAACTGAAACATGAACAAACAAATTGAAAGAGGACTTTTTTGAGAGAGAGAGGACTTTTGAGAAGAGACAGCACATGTAAGTTGGGGAGGGAGAGCAGAGAGAGAAAGAGAATCTAAAGCAGGCCCCAGAGTCAGCACAGAGTTCGATGAGGGGCTCCATCTCACAACTCTGAGATCATGACCTGAACCAAAATCGAGAGGTAGACATAATTAACCAACTGAGCCATGCAGGCACCCCTGTGACCTACATTAAAGCATGGTACACTTGATAACATAGGAATGAATAAAGAGAATGTGAAATGGGAAGATGCAAATGTATCATTCATTCATGGTGTTTAGTTTGAATTTGACCTACTATAATGCTATGAGTATTCCTTGTCCTCCTAAGGTAAGATTTCTTTCCGTTTTTTGAGATGTGTGTTTTTAAAGCATTTATGGTAGCTTTCAAGAGCCAAAGGTAAGCTCAATAACACTGGACTAACAGGCAGTGGAAAGGGTATTTTTGGATGAAGCACCCTGTCTGGTATCCCCTCAAATCATGACCTGTGTAGGTAGCCCGCTATTTATTCCATATACATTGAGGCAGGCCCTGGTTGGAGGAGGATTAGGGGATTGTTACACACTAGAGTTTCTGCTAACATTTCCCTGTGCAAAACAAAGATGCACAAACATATGTTCATGAGGTTGCTATACTCTCCCAGATGTGTTCATGGCTATGGCTGACACAAGGCATTATTTTAGGAGTTTGGTAGCAGCTTCTATGCCTCTGACTCCAACAATTAAGCACTGCCCTATCCGAGTAACTAAGAAAACAGAAGCCAGCAGTGCCTCTATAGTATGGAATCTGGGGTCAAGCTTGAGAGACAAGGGTCCAGGATGTTCCTTGCTAAAGATGCTGTTATGAAGGGACAGTGTGAGCAGAAAAGCATTTCAAAATCAGAAGGGATCTTAAGTGGATGGGAGTCACATGGCCCAGATTTTCCAATATAAGCACAATTTCAAATATTCTGCTCCTATGTCAGGTCATGAATCATACATCATCAGGCTACTACCTTAATTTTACAGGCAAAGAAACTGAGGATAAATAATTTGCCTAAGATCACACGTATAATTAGTGCCAGATGGAAATCCTGAACGATTCATTCTTCACTGTCCTGATAACCAATCTCCAGGGCAAAAGTCAAGGTCTCTTGCAGTTTAATTCTTGACTTTTTTCACTGCCAAATACTGAATATGCTTTTCATGAGTTGCAACATTACAAGACAATTCGAATTACAAAATGAAGTTTCAGATGAAACTGAATGAGCCAACATTTTTTCCTAGAACAAGAAAGAGTAGTTTTTAAGTTGGTGCTTGGAAGCTAGCAAGCAGCTCATTCAATTAAACTGAGCACCTTTCAGTAACCAATTCAAGAATGAACTAAGGAGGGGCGCCTGGGTGGCTCAGTTGGTTAGGTGACTGCCTTCGGCTCAGGGCTCAGGGCATGCTCGGCAGGAGGCCTGCTTCTCCCTCTCTCACTCCCCCTGCTTGTGTTCCCTCTCTGGCTGTGTTTCTCTCTGTCAAATAAATAAAATCTTTAAAAAAAAAAAAAAAGAATGAACTAAGGAGCATCTAGCAAGACATCTGAATGTGTGAACTTCATGTTTGTTAAAAAACTTAATATGAATTACAATACACAAAAACATATTTTAAAAATTGAATCAGGGGCGCCTGGGTGGCTCAGTTGGGTAAGCGACTGCCTTTGGCTCAGGCCATGATCCCATCGACCCGGGATCGAGTCCCACATCGGGCTCCCTGCTCGGCGGAAAGCCTGCTTCTCCCTCTCTCACTCCCCCTGCTTGTCTTCCCTTTCTGGCTGTGTTTCTCTCTGTCAAATAAATAAAAAAAAATCTTTAAAAAAAATTGAATCAACAAAAACCATAGAATAAAATAAAGAAGGGAGAAGGAAAATCTTTTAGAAGAAAAGACAACATATACTCAGGGAGGTGTGTTTGGACATGATTATTCAGTCCTGTCTAAAATGAACTTAAGACTTTGGAGTTCAGAAATTTTCTCAAAGAGTTAGAAGGGAAAGCAAATCAGACTTAGTTATTCTGCCTCTGAGAAATAATACTGTAGAATTTCCTCATTCTGAGTATAAGGGAGCAAACCGGGAAGAAAGAGAATCTCCCAGCCTCCCAAACAATGATCTACAGAGTGACAGATTTCAAAATCATTTAAAATGCTACTTACTGGGGTGCCTGGCTGGCTCAGTCAGAAGAACATGTGATTTTTGATCTTGGGGTTGTGAGTTCAAGTCCCATGTTGGATGTAGAGCTTACTTTAAACAAATGAATGAATGAATGCTACCTATTTCTTTTTTTTAAAAAAAGTTCTGTCTATAAATTGTACTTAGTATAAAAGTATACTTTGTAGGGTACTTGAAAAGTAGGGAGAAAATAGAAAGAAGTACTCATTTTTCTTATATCTAGATAACCTGTTAATGTTTTTCATTCTTTTTCTCCAAGTATGGTAATGTTTTTCTATAACTTAAATAATACCAAGTTTATAGATTTTTAACCTCCTCTGTAATTCAATAAAATATTACGAACATTTTCTTATGTCATTTAAAGTTATTTGCAAGTAGTCTGTAAATGGCTGCCTGATATCATAACCATACCCTAATTTATAAAATAATTGTTTTATTTACAAGTAATATAAATCATTGTCCACATTTCTGACTATTCCTACAGAGAAGAGATTAGAGATTGAAATACTCTGAGTTTGAACAATTTAAATTTCCTGATAACATCTGTCAAATTAGCTTTCAGAGAAGTTGTACCAGTTTCTCTCCCACTGATAGGAGGTGAGGTGCTTATTTTATCATTGCCCCAGTATCCCAAGGATACTGAGCTGGCTCTAATCACAGAATTCTAATCAAAATTCTTATCATAGAATTGTGCTCATTTGGAAGGAATAAGGAGCACCACACTGCTCTTTTATTCTGATTTGATTGTTACTGAGTTTTAATATATTTTTACATAACTATTAACAATTTGTGTTTCCTTCTTAATGAATTATCTCTTTAAACATGTTCTTTCATGATAGAGTTCCTCTTTGGTAAAGTAATTTAGATGTATGGATAATGATATCCTATTGTCTTTCTTTACAAACTTTTTTTTTTTTTTTTTTTTTTAAGATTTTAGGTATTTATTTGACAGAGAGAGAGATACCGTGAGAGAGGGAACAGAAGCAGGGAGAGCAGGAGAGGGAGAAGTAGACTTCCCACTGAGCAGGGAGCCAGATGCAGGGCTCCATCCCAGGACACTGGTATCATGACCTGAGCCAAAGGCAGATGCCTAAGAACCAAGCCACCCAGGAACCCCTACAATCTATTTTCATATAAGGCAAATGTTCTTTTAGAACCTTTTAAAGAAAACTTTATGAATCAGTAAAAGTAAAATAAACTCTTAAACCTGTCACAACAGTATAATATTATTTGAAATAATTATGGAATGACTATTTTTTTCTTAAATAAATCATACAGTAAACATTTTACAAAAAGAGGCCCTAGTCCTGGATCTGCCTATAACCAGATTTTTTTTTATCTTAAACGAGACAAAATTCCAATGATTCTCAGTGTGTTAATCTGTAAAATAAAATACATAATCTCTAGCAATCTCCAATTTCAAAACTAGGGAGTCTTGTGCTTACATAAAATACATAGCACCACCTAGAGGCAAAAAGAAAAACGTTTCTACATTTTCCCTTAAAAATCAATCTTCAGTCTTCAGCAAAAAATCAAGTTGACAAATTTTATATTAGCAGAAGTTGCCTGAGCAAATATATCAGAATTTTAATAGTCTCTGTCAGGATAAACATTTTTAATGAATCTGTCATAGAATCTGCACAATTTCTTAGTGCCTATTATAAATCGAGCTTATTTTTTCCTACCATCACTTTTTTGAGAGCCATCATTTCCTCTGGCATTGCTTGAGACAATCAATGACATCCTCTTAAGTCCGACTCTAAGGACCATCAATGTCATGATTACTTAGTAACATGTTGTATTGCAGTAAACAATATATATTCGGCGTGCTAGATGCATTCTTTTTATTTATTTATTTATTTATTTATTTATTTATTTATTTATTTTTTTTTTTTTGCATTCTTTACTCTTTAGGGCTCTATGGGCTTGATGAGAACCATGGTCAAAAAACTTCTCTATGATTAGATATATAATGTCACTCCCTGGCTTCAACTTCAGGGAAAAGAATGCCTGAGTTGGAACTGTGAGTAGCATTAGAAAATCCCAGTGGTGGGGCCCTCAATTTATTTGGACGTAAAGAGAAATTTAACCTATAGGAAGGTCTGAAGTCAATGGATGTTGCTGTTAACATCTACATTATTGCGACAGCTTTGTTTCCAAGTTAATGTTAGCAATAGCTTCCTCTTTATAACCCCCTTTGGAACTGCACTGTTTTAATTTGTGCTTTCTAAATTGTTCTGAGGCTATGCTTCGCTTCATCATGTTTAACCTTCCAATAAAATGTAGGTCCACCAAGTGAAACTGCATCCTCTCTCTGATCATCTTGGTCCCAAACTCCCCTAAGCCCCTGTGTGCTATAACGTAAAAGTTTGTGTGGACTGAGTGAAAGTACCTTGCTAATGACTGTGAAGACACAATTCCTCTGGCAAAGGTGAATGTACAAGGTAAATCAGAGTTCAGGCAACTAGAAGTCAAATCATTGTGACAAAGTTCAGGAAGAGTGTTGCCTCAGATCCGAGTTTACCCTTGACTGATGTAACTTAGATTTAAAAGAAAAACAACAAACTCCTTTCTGAAATGGTCTTATATTTGTATGGTCTCCAATTTCTAATTCATATTTGGGGGAAGATATTCCTTTGGAGGGATTCTCCTTTGAGGGAACTGCATAATCATGAATTATCCTTAACAGGGAAGAGAAAAAGGAACTAAAAGCTTTCTTTTTTTTTAAAAGGTTTTATTATTTATTTGACAGAGAAACATAGCTAGAGAGGGAACACAAACAGGAGGAGTGAGAGAGGGAGAAGCAGGCTTCCCGCCAAGCAGGAGCCCGATGCGGGACTTGATGCGGGACTCGATCCTGGGAGTCCAGGATCATGAGCTGAGCCGAAGGCAGTTGCTTAACCAACTGAGCCACCCAGGTGCCCTTGAAAAAGGACCTAAAAGTTTTTGTGCTTTTTGTGCTGGAAGTTTTCAAACTGGATTCCAGAAGTTGAAAGAACAGTATGATGAGCACTCATAAATCACAACTAACATTTAATCATTTAACATTTCTTCTTTATATAACTATATTTCTGAAACACTGAAACTACGTTGCAGATATTCTGATGTTTTACCCCCAAATACTTCCTCAACTACTGTTTAAGATCAAGGATATTCTCTTCATAATCCCACTGTTGTTGTCACACTGAAGAAAATAAACAACAATGCCCTAATATTTCTTATCCAGCTGAAATCCAAATGTCCATTAATTGTCCCAGTAATATCCTTTATAGCTATTTGTTTTTTAGTTGAGATCGAATCAAGATTTACAGACTGCATATAGTTTATGTTATCTTTGAAGCATTCATCTTTTGGCAATTACTATGTCCCAGATGACACAGGCTTTTCTATTTAATTTTCACAAGAAAATATGACATAAATTTTGGTTATGTAAAATCATGATGAAGTCTTACCTCTGAACATTCTGATGTATTTTAGTTATTTGCCATTATATTCATAGAATCTATCACAGAGCCTTGAACATATTAGGTACTAATATATAGATGGCTGTGGAATAAATGAAGTATGATGTGTGCTTGTTTATCCTGATGAAAAAACTAAAGTAGAAACATGATGGTAAATTACATAATTTATTATGATAATACACTGAGGCAGGGGTAACTCTTATTCACCCTCCTGGGTTTTTCTGGGCTCTCTGGTGGAAACATTGGAATAGTCCACCATTAGCTGCATGAAGCAAGCAACCAGGATAACAGTTAAAATTCATGCCGATTAGAATCTACTCAATATATCCATTTTTGTTTTAATATTTAAAATAGTTCTTAATTTAACATCAAGGAAAAGGACTTTCCCATTTTGTTTTTTTAAGATTTTACTTATTTGACAGAGAGAAACACAGCCAGAGAGGGAACACAAGCAGGGGGAGTGAGAGAGGGAGAAGCAGGCTTCCCGCCGAGCAGGGAGCCCGATGTGGGACTTGATCCCGGGTCTCCGGGATCATGACCTGAGCCGAAGGCAGTTGCTTAACCAAATGAGCCACCCAGGCGCCCCACTTTCCCATTTTTTAAAAAAGATTTTATTTATTTGATGGAGAGAAACACCTAGAGAGGGAACACAAGCTGGAGGAGTGAGAAAGGGAAAAGAAGGCTTCCTGCCTAACAGGGAGCCTGATGCAATGCTGGATTCTGGGACTCCAGGATCATGACCTGAGCTGAAGGCAGATGCTTAACAACTGAGGCACCCAGGTGCCCCATCCCCTTTGTTTTTATTAGACTACAGGTTTTTATCAAATATGGATACAAGGGATTCAAAGGAAGCCAATAGCAAATATCAGGTTTAGAATCCAGGCCACTGCCTTTCTTTCTTTCTTTCTTTCTTTCTTTCTTTCTTTCTTTCTTTCTTTCTTTCTTTCCTTCCTTCCTTCCTTCCTTCCTTCCTTCCTTCCTTCCTTCCTTTCTTTCTTTCTTTTTTTTCCCCCTTTTTAGGATTTAATTTTTCAGTAATCTCTACACCCAACATGGGGCTTGAATTTACAATCCCAAGATCAAGAGTCACACATTCTACTGACAGAACCAGCCAGGCACCCCTAATCGAGGCCATTTCTTTTCTCTCTCTTACATTACAGGATTTTGAGAACCCATATCCACATAAAAATATAGAAAAAAATAGCAATAATATTTTAAACTCTGAGTTATGGCAAGCCAATCTCTTACATGATATAGAAAGAATATTGCAAAGGAGCTAACAGAGGACAATGACTGCAGCCTCAATGGGTAAATATTCTGATGAGCATCACCCAGCAAGAAGGTAAGTCATTTACATCATTATTGGGTTAAAATGTTCTCTGATTTTTTTGTCTTTCAGAATCTCAGAGACATACTTGTCAAGAATCGTTTTAGAAAAGATGTCTAACGATTTTTTTTTACCATGAGTACTGTAATTTCTATGACATATAAGAATCTGAACTGTTCATATTTTCCATGATAAATATTAATTATACCAATCTTGTACAGAAATGTATAGTTCTGCCTCTAGTTGTTAAGTCAACTTTGTAAGTCACCTACCAGCATTTAAGATGAAAAATAGGAGGGACGCCTGGGTGGCTCAGTTGGTTGAGCAACTGCCTTCGGCTCAGGGCATGATCCCGGAGATCCGGGATCGAGTCCCGCATCGGGCTCCCTGCTCCGCGGGAAGCCTGCTTCTCCCTCTCTCGCTCCCCCTGCTTGTGTTCCCTCTCTGGCTGTGTTTCTCTCTGTCAAATAAATAAAATCTTTAAAAAAAAAAAAAAAAAAAAAAAATAGGGAGTCATTCAGTTTGTTATGATATCTTTTTGGTCCTCTATGAAGGGAAATAATTTTTTAAATTAATTTATTTAATTAGAGCATGGGGGGAGAGAGGAAGAGGGAGAAAAATGATTATTTATCACAAACTGTGTGATATTATCATACTCTGTGCTGAGCATAGACCCCAACACATGTCTTGATCCCATAGCCCTGAGATCATGACCTGAGCTGAAATCAAGAGTCGGACACTTAATCAACTGAGCCACCCAGGCACCCCGGTGAAGGGAAAAATTTAAACCTGAATTCAAAAAAAATTCCTACCAGTCTCTTCCCCCTAAGCCAGTACGCATCTATCCAAAAGAGCAATTTTCAGTTACTTTTTTGTGTGACTAGTTTTCATAAAAGGCTAGTATTAATAACACTGTTTGCAAAATTTATTATTTTTTTTAACCATCCTATTTTACAGACTGAGAAAGTAAAGAAGTATTCTTTAGGGTGAGCTATTTTCAGAAGGATGCAGGGTGGCAGGTACATTCAGAATGTTCAGAGTGTTAGTTTTGGTGGCAGCCTTTTCCACTTCCACAGGTTTTGCAGCCTGCCATACATTTGGCTCCAATTACAGTACAGATACCCACAAATTTTTACCCAGTGAATGTTGTACACATTAAAACATGGACCTCTGTCAAAGATTTCATCAGCAGCAATCAAGTATTTTTCAAATTAACATGGCTTCAGAACTATTTGAATTACAAGGGGGCACCTGGGTGGTTCAGTCAGTTAAGCGTTTGCCTTCAGCTCAAGTCATGATCCCAGGGTCTTGGGATCGAGGTCCGCGTTGGGCTCCCTGCTCAGTGGAGAACCTGCTTCTCCCTCTCCCTATACCTGTCACTCTGCCTATCTGTGCTCTCTATCTCTCTGTCAAATAAATAAAAGCTTTAAAAAAAATAAAGAAAGGTAAGAACAAAGACCATTTAATAAAGGACAAATCTTATTAATAATCAGGTGCCTGGGTAGCTCAGCGGGTTAAGGCCTCTGCCTTCAGCTTAGGTCATGATCTCAGGGTTCTGGGATCAAGTCCCATATCGGGCTCTCTGCTCAGCAGAGAGCGTGCTTCTCCCTCTCTCTCTGCCTGCCTCTCTGCCTACTCATGATCTCTCTCTCTGTCAAATAAATAAAATCTTAAAAACAAATCTGAAAAAAACTTGTTAATAATCATTTAGAAGGCCCTTAGCATTTTTTAGTAAAGCATTATACTTAACAAAATATAACTTTCCTCTTAATAGACGAGAATATAAATGCCATGAGAACAGAAACTGTGTAGATTGTTACTCCACAGTGCTAGCATATAGTAGACATTCAAAAAAATTTACTAAATGGATATGTCAAATGCTTCAGCTCTTGAGGCAGCTGTTAGGCTCCATGGAGTTCAGTGGACTATAGCTGATGACTTAGTCTTAGAAGTTCATGAAGTGGGTGCTTTCTGATCCTCTCTCAACCCTCACCTACAAGATGGTAGAGAGCTAGCTCCCTAGGACCAGAGAAAAAGCTAGAAAATCTCAGACCTGCTAGGTGGAGGATCTGTCTTACCAGATATTAAGGGGTACCTGGGTGGCTCAGTCATTAAGCATCTGCCTTCAGCTCAGGTCATAATCCCAGGGTCCCGGGATCAAGCCCCATATCGGGCTCCCTGCTTGGTGGGAAGCCTGCTTCTCTCTTACTCACTCTCCCTGCTTATGTTTCCTCTCTAGCTGTGTTTCTCTCTGTAAAATAAATAAATATTTTTTAAAAAATACTCTAAAAACAGGCTGGAAGAAGCAAAAGAATGAATCAGCAACATAGAGGATAGAGTAATGGAAAGTAATCAAGCTAAGCAGGTGAAAGGGAAAAAATATGCAAAAAACAGAAGAGACTTAGAGAACTCAGAGACTCCATTATGCATAATAACATTAGCAATATAGGGACCCCAGAAGAATAAGAGAGAGAAATCAGAAAATTTATTTGAAGAAATAATAGCTGATAAATTCCTTGATACAGGGAAGGAAACAAATTCAGATCTGGGAGGCACAGAGATTCCCCCAACAAAATCAACCCATGAAGGATGCTGTCAAGACACACAGTAATTGAAATGGCAAAAAGCAGCGATAAAGAATTTTATAAACAGCAAAAACAGTTACATAAAAGGGAAACCCCACAAAGCTATCCGCAGATTTTTCTTTCTTTTTTTTTTTAAGATTTTATTTATTTATCTGACAGAGAGAAACACAGCTAGAGAAGGAACACAAGCAGAGGGACTGAGAGAAGGAGAAGCAGGCCTCCCGTGGAGCAGGAAGCCTGATGCGGGGCTCGATCCCGGGTCTCCAGGATCATGACCTGAGCCGAAAGCAGTCATTTAACCAACTGAGCCACCCAGGCGCCCCGATCCGCAGATTTCTCAACAAAAATTTTGCAGTTCAGAAGAGAGAAGCATGATATATTTCAAGTGCTGAAAGGAAAAAACCTGCAGCAAAGAATACTCTATCCAGCAAGGCTATCATTCAGAATAGGAGAGAGAATTTCCCAAACAAAAGTTAACAGAATTCATGACCACTAAACCAGCTCTACAAGAAATGTTAAAGGGGACTCCACAAATCGAAAACCAGCAATAGATATAAAAAAAAAAAAATAAAGTATATCACTAAAGAAAGCCAATTCATGGTGTGAGAAGAGAGAAAGGAAAGAAAGGAATGGAGAATATCTACAAAAACAAGCACACAACAATGTCAATAAATAACAAAATGGCAATAAATAAATATCAACAATTACTTTGAATATAAAAGGATTTAATGTTCCAATCAAAAGACATACAGTGATGGAATGGATTAAAAAACAAGACTCATCTGTATGTTGCCTACAGGGGACTCACTTCAGACCTAACGACACATGCAAGTTGGAAGTGAGAGAACAGAGAAACATTATCATGCAAATGTATGTCAAAAGAAAACCAC
This sequence comes from Spilogale gracilis, assembly GCA_004023965.1. Lineage (NCBI taxonomy): Eukaryota > Metazoa > Chordata > Mammalia > Carnivora > Mephitidae > Spilogale > Spilogale gracilis. The sequence goes on from PITA01025417.1 coordinate 16,794, forward strand.
TGTAGGGGAACCTGGGTGGCTCAGTCAGTTAAGCATCTGCCTTCTGCTCAGGTCATGATCCCAGGGTCCTGGGATCAAATCCCATGTCAGGCTCCCTGCTTGGTGGGAAGCCTATTTCTCCCTGCTCTGTCAAATAAATAAAATCTTTTTAAAAAATGGATATTTTTCTTGCCCCCCCCAAAAAGAAAGAAAAAGAAAGCCAGTGTAGCAATACTTATATCAGACAAACTAGACTTTAAAACAAATACCATAACAAGAGACAAAGGATACTATATAATAATAAAGACATCAATTCAACAAGAGGATATATCAATTGTAAATATTTATATACCCAACATGGGAGTACCCAAATACATAAAATTGTTAATAACGAATATAAAGGAAATAATTGATAGCAGTACAATAATAGTAGGGGACTTTAACACACCACTTACATCAATGGACACATCATCCAAACAGAAAATCAAAAGAACAGTGGCTTTGAATGACACATTGGACCAGATGGATTTAACAGACATATTCAGAATATTCCATCCTAAAACAGAAGAATATGCGTTCAAGTGCACACAGAACTTTCTCCAGAATAGAACACATAATAAACCACAAAAGAAGCTTCAAAAATTCAGAAAAATTGAAGTCATACAATGCATCTTTTCTGGCTATACTGTAAAACTAGAAATCAACCACAAGAAAAAAATCTGGAAAGACCACAAATACATGTAGGTTAAATAACATCTACTAACCAGTGAATGGCTCAACTAAGAAATCAAAGAAGAAATAAAAATTACATAGAAACAGAAGAAAATGGGGTTGCCTGGGTGGTTCAGTTGTTTAGCATCTGCCTTCGGTTCAGTTCATAATCCCAGAGTTGCAGGATTGAGCCCTGCGTCGGGCTTCCTGCTCAGCAGGAAGCCTGCTTCTCCCTCTCTCACTCCCTTGTCTCGTGTTCCCTGTCTAGCTGTGTTTCTCTCTGTCAAATAAATAAATAAAATATTGAAAAAAAAATAAACAAAAGAAAATGAAACACAATGATCCAAAACTTTAGGGATGCAGCATAACTCGTTCTAAAGGGAAGTTTATAGCAAAACAGGCCTACCTCAAGAAGCAAGAAAAATCTCAAATAAACAACCTAAAATTACACCTAAAGGAGCTAGAAATAGAAGAACAAACAAACCCAAACCCAGCAAAAGGAAGGAAACAATAAAGATAAGAGCAGAGGGGCACCTGAGTGGCTCAGTCACTAGGGTGGCTGCCTTCACCTCTGGTCATGATCCCAGGGTCCTGAGATCGCACCCCACATTGGGCTCCTTGCACAGCAGGTAACCTGCTTCTCCCTCTCCCTCTGTCTGCTTCTCCTCCTGCTTGTGCACTCTCTCTCTCTGTCAAATAAATAAAGTCTTTTTAAAAATATATTAAAGCATAAATCAATGATACAGAAACTAAAAAATAACAGATCAAGGAAACCAGGAGATGGTTCTTTGAAAAGATCACCAAAATTGATAAGCCTCTGACTCATCAGAAAAAGAGAGAAAGTGGGGCTCCTTGGTGGCTCAGTCAGTTAAGCATCTTACTCTTGGTAATGATCTTGGGGTCATGGGATCAAGCCCCACATTTGGGCTCTATGCTCAGGGTGGAGTCTGCTTATCCTTCTCCCTCCTCCTCCCCGCATTTGTGTGCTCTGTCTCTGTTAAATAAATAAATAAAGTCCTTAAAAAAAACAGAGAAATCACTCAAACAAAGTCAGAAATTAAAGAGAATAAATAACAACCAACAGTACAGAAATACAAATAATCATAAGAGAATATTATAAAAAATTATATGCCAACAAATGGGACAAACTAGAAAAAAATGAAGAAATTCCTAGAAACATATAACCTCCCAAAACAGAATCAGAAATAAATAGAAAATTTGAACATACTTATTACCACCAATGAAATTGAATCAGTAATCAAAAAACTCCCAAAAGCTATATAGATGAATTCTACCAAACATTTAAAGAAGCATTAATACTTATTCTTCTCTAAATTTTCCAAAAAAAAAAAAGGAAAGAGAACTTTCAAATTCATTCTATGAGGCTAGCATTACCCTGATAAAGACCCAAAACCAGATAAAGACACCACAAAGAGAGAGAGAGAGAGAACTATAGGCCAATATCGCTGATTACACATAGATGCAAAAATCCTCAACAAAATACTGGCAGATCAAATTCAACAATACATGTCAAAAATAATTCACCATGATCGAGTGGGATTAATTCCTGGGATACAAGGGTGCTTCAATATTTACAACTCAATTGATATAATACATAACATTAATAAGAGAAAGGATAGGGGCACGTGGGTAGCTTAGATGGTTAAGTGTGGGCCTTCGGTTCAGGTGATGAACCCAGGGTACTGGAATCAAGCCCAGAGTCAGGTTCCCTGGTCAGTGGGAAGTCTGCTTCTCCCTCTGCCCCTGCCCCCTGCTCATCGTCTCTCTCTCTCTCTCAAATAAATAAATAAAATCTTTTACAAAATGAAAACTATAAAACACTGATGAAAGAAATTGAAGATGACACAAAGAAATGGAAAGACATTCCATGCTTATGGAACTGAAGAACAAATATTGTTAAAATGTCCACAGTACCCAAAGCAATCTATACATTTAATGCAATCACTGTCAAAATACTAACATTTTTCACAGAACTAGAACAAACAATCTTAAAATTTGTATGGAACCACGTAAGACCCTGAATAGCAAAGCAATCATGAAAAAGAAAAACAAAACTGGAGGTTTCTGGACTTCAAGTTATATTACAAAGCTGTAGTAATCAAAACAGGATGGCACTGCACAAAAACAGACACACAGATCATTAGAACAAAACACAAAACCCAGAAATAAACTGATAGTTATGTGGTTAATTAATTTTCAAGAAAGTAGGCAAGAATATGCAATGGGAAAAAGTCTCCTCAACAAATGGTCCTGGGAAATCTGGGCAGTAACCATGCAAAAGAATGAAACTTACACCATACACAAAAATAAACTCAAAATGGATTAAGGACTTAAATGTGAGACCTGAAACCATAAACATCCTTGAAGACAGCACAGGCAGTAATTTTTCTGACATCAGCTGTAGTAACTATTTTTTAGATATGTCTCCTGAGGCAAGGGAAATAAATGCAAAAACAAACCACTGGAACTCTATCAAAATAAAAAGCTTCTGCACAGCAAAGAAAACAACCAACAAAACTAAAAGGCAACCTACTGAATGGGAGAAGATATCTGCAAATGACATATCTGATAAAGTGTTAGTATTCAAAATATATAAAGAACTGGTATAGCTCAATACCAAAACAAAAAACAAAAAAATACAATCCAATTAAAAATGGATAGAAGATACGAATAGACATTTTTCCAAAGAAGATGTACAGATGGCCTAAGACACTTGAAAAGATGTTTAACATCACTCAACCTCAGGAAAAGTGCAAATCAAAAGGAAAATCAGGGCACCTGGGTGGCTCTGTGGGTTAAAGCCTCTGCTTTCAGCTCAGGTCATGATCTCAGGGTCTTGGGATTGAGGCCCGCATCCTGCTCTCTGCTGAGCAGAGAGCCTGCTTCCTCCTCTTTCTCTGCCTGCCTTTCTCCTTTCTGTCTACTTGTGATCTCTCTATCAAATAAATAAATAAAATCTTAAAAAAAAAAACAAAACGAAAATCAGATATCACCTCACACCTGTCAGAATGGCTAAAATCAGAAACACAGGAAACAACAAGTGTTGGCAAAAATGTGGAGAAAAAGAAACCCTTGTGCACTGTTGGTGGGACTATAAACTGGTGCATCCACTCTGGAAAATAGAACAGAGATTCCTTAAAAAAGTAAAAATAGGACTACCTCACAATCCAAAGCAAACAAAAATACTAATTCAAGGGCATACATGCACTGTATGTTTACTACACTGGAATTAAAAATTTTTTTAAATCTTAGCTAACTAGAAATAGAAAGGAACATCTATTCAATAGTGAATTAGACCTCATAAAAGTGAAGTAGGGCAAGAAAAAAAAATTTAAGGATTGGAGTTAAACAACCTAGAGGCACCTGGGTGGCTCAGTCGGTTAAGCGGCTGCCTTTGGCTCAGGTCATGACCCAGGGTCTTGGGATCGAGACCTGCATCAAGCTCCCTGCTCAGTGAGGGGTCTGCTTCTCCCTCTCCCTCTGCCTGCTGCTACCTCTACTTGTCTGCACTCTGTCAAATAAATAAATAAAATTAAAAAAAAAAAAAAAAGAAACAACCTGGGGTGGCTGGCTAGCTCAGTTGGAAGAATATGCAGCTCTTGACCTCAGGATCATGAGTTCAAGCCCCACATTGGCTGTAGAGATTACTTAAATAAATAAATAAATGTAAAAAACAGAAACTATCATTATTCCTTATTTGAAAATAATTTCTAGGTAATTCAAAATAATACTCTCATTAACAGATAGAAAAATCAGTATACAAAGTTGTTGCTCAGAAAAAACAATATACAGTATTTTTTTTCCTTTATGCTAGCAACTAGCAGGTAGAAAATAAAAATCTTAAGAGATACCATCTGCGGGGTGCCTGGGTGGCTCAGTTGGTTAAGAGACTGCCTTTGGCTCAGGTCATGACCCCAGAGTCGTGGGATCGAGCCGGCATCAGGCTCCTTGCTCGGCAGGAAGCCTGCTTCTCCCTCTCTCACTCCCCCTGCTTGTGTTCCCTCTCTCGCTGTGTTTCTCTCTGTCAAATAAATAAATAAAATCTTTAAAAAAAAAAAAAAGATACCATCAGCAATAGAATAAAAGTATGAAGATTGGAGACTAATGCTAACCCTAAATGTAAGACTGTACAGATAGAATTTTAGTAGTTCATTTTAAATTTCAAAGAAGACCTAAATATACAGGAATAGGAATATTCGACATTGCCAAAATATTCAGCTTCACAACCAATCATGCAGAAGTAACTGGTACAGAACTTGCTCTTCAACAGTAAACAACTAGAAACCTGGACAAAAGATATGAGACAACTGTTTTCAGATAACTACCAGAGGCTGTAAGCTGCACAATTCTCAGAGCACAGAGAAGACCAGGAGATGTTCAAATTCCACCCAGCCAAAGCTGAGAGATATCATTGAGCAACGGGGAAACCAACACAAATCCCAGAGGGACAAAGGTTTAATATTAAAGCTAAAATTGCCCTTGAGTAAAGACTAGTCCAATAAAACTTAAAATAATCTTTGAAAATATCAACTTGAGAGCCGTCTGAGTGGCTCAGTCCATTGAGTGCCCGGCTCTTGATTTTGTCTCAGGTCATGATGTCAGGGTTCTGGGATCCAGTCTGGCTCCAGGCTCAGTGGGGAGTCTGCTTGCCCATCTCCCTCAGCCCCTCCCCCTGCTTGTGTTCCTTCTTTCAAATAAATAAAATCTTTTTAAAGATTTAAAGAAAAGAAAATATCAAGTTGATCCACAGTTAACCTAATAGCCTGCATACCAAAACAAACTTCAAAACTCGGCTAAAAAAGAGAACAAAATGCAAACTATTTTAAAAATATAACCTTTGGAACATCCACTACCAAATAAAAAAATCACTAGGCACAGAAAAAAGCAACAAGTTGTAAACCAGAAAAAGGTTTGATATATAATGATATCATGATATATATATATGATATATAATGATATATAATGGAAAATATATGCATTCCAATTACATAAAATAGTATATATAATATTCACATATACATTTATAACATAGATACACATATGTTTTACACATGCACACATTTTTTAGTTCCAGCTCTTTTCACTTTACATTGAACTTCAGCGCCAGTGTCACTAGATTTCCTGATAATACAAGTGATTTTTCTGTCTACAGAAAATTTTGTTTTCTCCATGTTTTATAATTAAACAAAACAACATAAATGCTAATGAATATGGAAAGATATATTCTACAAACTTTGCTTATTCATGTGTATCAAACCCTTTAAGAGTAAAAGAAGAAAAAAAGAGCAAAAGCAAAACCTTTTTCTCCCTGTATTATCTTTGGCTTTAGCTTTTCCTGGTATATTCATTATACTATATATCATGGTTTTGCAAGCAGGGGTGTGCTATAACTGTCATCAGATCATGAGAACCAATTCTTAAATATTTAGGAATTTTGCAATCTTACTGCTAAACTCTTGCTAGATTGAACCTAGACTGAACTCAGCCATTTTATTGGGAGTACTGACACTACAGAAATTGACAAACAGTACAAATCAGGGGTTTTTTCATCATGCTGGTGTGCCCAAATAATGCCAGTGTGCTATACACCTTTACAGTATACAACAGTATATGATAATATACAGTATATATTTTATAGTACATAAAATATACTATAATATACAAAAATATACTTTACTTTTTAAACTTTTCTAGTTTAAACTTTTAAACTTTCCTAGTTTAAAAAGTATCTAGTTTTAAAAGTATCTCCTAGAGAGTCAGAAAACTATGACCTACAGATCAAATTTGGCCTGCTGCATGTTTTTGTGAATAAAGTTTTATGAGAACTCACCCATTTGTCCTTTTGTTTACATATAGTCAATGGCTAATTTTATGCTGTGACAACAGAGTTGAATAGTTGCGACAGAGAGCCTAAAATATTTATTATCTGGCTCTTTACTAAAAAAGATATGGTAAGCAAAAGCTATACTTGAACAGAGGTAACAGACTTGCTAAATAGTAATGAATTATAATTTGAATAGAATTCATCAGAAACTTCTGTCTTGGAAAAGTGCTCTTTACATATTCTTATACACACAAAGCCTAAAATCTTACAGCCATTTATTTATTTTTTTAATACTCTAAGATTTCTAACAATAGTATACATTTGGTAGAATAACCCATTCCTGTGAAAAGGGTAAAAAATTATATTTATGCAAAAATATTTTGGAGAAGATACACAAGAAACTGGTAACATTAGTCGCCCTTGAAAAGAGGAACTGTTGACTCGTGGACAGGACAAAAAGGAGAGTTTTCACTGAATATCCTTTTGTATTTCTCAAATTTTAAACCATGTGTTTCTATGACCTTTTAAAAATAAATAACAAGTTTAAAAATTATTGGCTAAGAGGAGATTTAGAATAAAAATTTACAAAATTAAAAGAAAGAAAGAAACAAGATGGGACTGGGGAGGGAGACCAACCATAAGAGACTCAATCTCAGGAAACAAACTGAGGGTTGGAGGAATGGGGTGGGGAGGGATAGAGTGGCTGGTTTATGGAAAAAAATAAAAATTAATAAGAGGAGATTTAGGAATCTCAATCCTTTCTTTCAGAGGCAGCCTGGTATAATAGAAAGAACATTGTTTCAGGAGTTAAAAAAAAAAAAGAAGAGACCCACAAATCTATGGTCAAATCATCTTTGACAAAGCAGGAAAAAATATCCAGTGGAAAAAAGACAGTCTCTTCAATAAATGGTGCTGGGAAAATTGGACAGCTACATATAGAAGAATGAAACTAGACCATTCTCTTACACCACACACAAGGCAAACTCGAAATGGATGAAAGACCTCAACGTGAGGCAGGAATCCATCAAAATCCTGGAAGAGAACATAGGCAGTAACCTCTTTGACATCGGCCACAGCAACTTCTTTCAAGACACGTCTCCAAAGGCAAAGGAGA
>PITA01025418.1:0-24468 GCA_004023965.1 Spilogale gracilis
GAAAACCACGACATTGCACACTTGAAGACAAACAAGTATCGCTCCTCTTCTTTCTCCTCTACAGCTACTTCCAGGACTGTATCCAAGTCTCATCACTGTATCCTCGTATCCTTGACAGTCCCCAACAGAAAGACAAGCTGAATGTCAAAGAAACTAAGTAACCAATGACAAATGTGGAGCCAAGATTTTCTAGGAAATATCAACAAAGACTAGAACAACCAAGCAGCTGTGAGGAATAATTGGCCAACTTGGGCAAAGTTTTGTCCCCCGGCGTCTGGAGTACGGCCAGCCGCACACCCGTTCACTGTGGCCAAGGGTCAGAGGCAGGTTCTGCCCACAGGGGAAATGATCAAACAGCAGAACTTGGACAAACCAGTAGGGGGGGGAGGGAGCCTGGCGCACCCTTCCGTCTGAGCACACGACCAGAGACCGCAATCACAGCGCACAGTACCAGTTTCCAACATGCGGCAGGATTTATAGCCCCTCTTTAACCTGTGCAATGGCTACAAAAAGAAATGAACTAAAAAGGATGCTGGTAAGGAGAGAGAATACCATTGGAAGCAACCAGGCTTGTATTTCAAAACAATGATTTCTTTGCTTGAGCAGGCAGGCAGTAAAGAATTCTTAAGTATTTTCTAGCACTCAGCTGAACCATCCTTGCAACCTGTTCCATATAGATGTCCTAAAGTCGTTTTCATAGAAATTTTTAAAGGAGAAAAAGGGGGAGAAGGGGAAGTAAAGGATCACTTCAAATACGGAGAAGAAACGTTCTTTTCATTTTATGATGGAGAGAGAGAGAAAAAAAAGAAATATTCTTTTGTGCATTTCCTAGAATCCAAAGGCTGTAAACATAGGAAATTTGAAATAATCAGAACAAAAGAAAATGCACCAGTGTGGCTGGCATAATTCAGGAGATGAAGAAGCAAGTGAAGCCCAGTTGTCCAGCAAGTGCTCAAACCGTGTCTTAGAATCTTCAGGACTAAGTCCCCATCACAGACCCTCTGCACAATCTTTGCGCAGTCACTTTAACAACTGAGCCACCAAGGCACCCCATGGTCACTTTAATCACCATGCCCCTGATTCTCTGCCTGTAACACTCTTAACTACATTTCCCTCTTACCCTGGGTTTGCACGTTTCTACTGTCATGAGCATCTGGAAATCCAGATCCTTCAAAGTGTTTTAAGCCATCTTACCACCTTTGATTTCTCCCAGCTACTTTTCCTCCCCATCACCACTGCCTGTGAGTCCTGTCCTTATCATCTGTCTCCCACTGAGGCCATTTTAATCACCTTTGACTCAGTTTAGCATAGTGACTCTGCTCCAACTTCCGCAAACCCGGCATCATAAATGAACAAACGAACGAACGAATGAATGAGACCTAAGTTCCTTAGCCTGGACTTTAAGACCCGTCATCCCACCGGCCAAGTCAGCCTTCCAAGCTCTTCTTCCCATTCAGGCCACTGCAGTCCACAGCCCTATGCTATTCCACAGCCACTCCAGTCCACGATGACCCTGTTGGAACTCAACACTCCGATCTTTATGGGACACTTCGGTAACAACTAGTTTTCACGCTAAGGTAGCATTTAATGCAATGTGATTTTTATCATTCGACACTCAACCAAACTTCAGTTCACCACAATAGAAAAATAAAGCCTGACAGTATTTATTCTGCACTATGCTAAATATTTCCTGCACGTGTCTGTGTTGTTACTAGGTCTGCTGACTCCAGAACCCACTCCCTTCAATATTAGCCTCTCCTTCCTCCTTCCCTCTGCCCTCTCCAAGCCCTTCCATTTCCCGCATAGATAATGGAACTTCAGAGAAGTCCTAAAGCAAGGAAAAGGGAGCACCGGGGTTTACATGTCATAATGTTTCCAGCACTCAGAAGAGAGGAAATGAGGAGAGACTCCGAAAGTACCTGGGAAGAGCTGCTCCCATCACATCTTATTAGAGGTCAAGTTGGAATACCAATATCCTGCTGGCGCACGGGGTCTGCCACCAGGACCGGGGCCTCCATATTTGGGGCTGAAAGCCACCTCCAATTCTTTCTGACTGTGTGAGCTCGGACAGCTGCTGTCAGCACTGAGTCTCAGTTTCCTCACAGGTGAATGAGACTCACAATGCCTCCCCCGCTGGAAAAATGAGGAAATAACCCAGGAATCCCAACTCTCAGCACCCTGAGGTCAGAGACCCAGAATCTCTCTCCCACAGCTCTACCCTAGCATCTGCAGCTGTGCTTGGCATGTTTTATGAAGTTTGGAGCATGGTTTTCCGGGTGTCTCTCCTGTTTGCTGATCACCTACTTGAGATCTAAGTGCAGGAACAGACTTAAAAAGGAAACATTTAAATCACGATAATCATCATTATCATCATAATGAACCCCATCCTAAGGCATAAAGAAAAATACTAAGCCAAAAAAGCATTATTAAGAACCATAAGCTATGGTGGCCGGACAAGAAAAAGAAATACTTGCATTTCCCACGACTGCATGTTTTCACCATGAAGGAGATTTAGAGGGCGAAGAGAAAGGCAAAAATAACTATGAATAAATAGATTAAGAAACCTAACGGATACCCTAATGTTTAATCAAAAAGAACAGGCCTCGGAATATAAATTGAAAGATCTGCTCAGAGAGAGCCAATTTAAGACCCAAATTGAACAGCCTCAGCAATTTGTGGCAGAAGAGATATTCTGAAATGGCATAATGCAGGAACAAAGAACAAAGCATTTTTATCTGGCTCCCAAACAATTAAATGCACCTGCCAGTTGCATGGGGGAAGACGGGCTTTAAAGAACTGCGGTTGAGTCGGGGGAGCATTCGAAGTCAGCCAGAATTCATTAGTTGCTACAGGCGAAGCAGCTACAGATTTCTAAACAGACGTCCCTAACCCCGGCCAGAAGGAGCCCAAGGCAGTCCAGAGCTGCCCAGGACTCAAAGGGAAACCATTCTCTTTCTATCCATCCTACACGCTTGTCTTGCCAGCTCCTGAACAACTCCTCTCCCCGTAGGCATCACCTGTCCACATGACGTGAGCCCCGTGGAATGACAAAAATGAGGCACACAAGGAAGAAGCCCTGGCTGCAGGTGAGGAAGCCATATGTTCAATTCTCACTTGACCTCCCATGCACAGACAGGAGGAACACTCCTCCCTCCAAGACCATTTCCTCATCTGCGACACGGGAATTTTTACACCAGGAACTCGGTTCCCAAGTCAATGGATAAGGCAAAAAGCACATATGTTAAAAGCTGCCCTGGAGACCCCTAAAATGACCCCAAAGGTGGGACCACATGTTTTAATGCATAACCATAAAAGGCACATGGGACCTGAGACCAGAGGAGAAAATGGACCTACGTCTCCATCCCTATCTCCCACCCCTAAGGATACTGTCTCGCAGTGGGACTCAAGACTCCAGGCCACCAGCACAATTGAAACTGATTGGTCTTGTGTGCTGCCTCTCTTTGCCAAGTCAGATATTTGCATTCCTATAATTTAAAGGGCCCCAAATATAACTTCCTATTATAAGTTCTGCCTCAGTCACAGGGATGTTTGAAGATCAGCAGGGTAGCAGAAGTGAAAGCACCAGGAAAAGAACAAAGTGCATTGCAAATGATATTATTCATCTGACATGTCGTGAACTTCCAGAGAACTCATGGGAAAGGTATTTCCAGTATCTATCACCCAGCCGATCAGACTCTCGAAGCACTCAATAAATAAGGGACAGAGAGACACATGGAGCTATTAATTAACTAACCCTGAACACAGAGCCTACTACTGAGGGTTATAGAGGGGGCAAGGTATGTTCCCAGGCTTGTCATGTGGGTGCTCATGATCTGGCTGGAGGACCAGGACTGCGTCTCCTAGGACGCAGACTGCTGTAGGTAGGAGGTGCTCCCTACAGGGGTACAGACCACACCATGGGCAGTGGGGCAGTCTGTGAGGTGACATCATCAGCCAAGCATCTGGCACAGGATGAGACCAAAACTAGAATTTCATAGTATCAGATGGAAGGACCACAAAACTGGGAGTGTGCCAAGGGGTCAGATATTCAACTCCCTTATTTGAAGGTTGAGAAAACAAAGCCTTTGGAAGGGGCGCTTGTGTGCTGGGCTTACAGAGCAACACAGCACCGTCACTAAAGACCATGGACCCAGAGGGATTCCCTGACCCCTCCTTGAACATTATAACACAACACAGACTACATCTTGCTTCAGTTCACTAGGAATGGCAGTGTAATTAGCCACGTCAGCAATAAAGGCTCCCAAGTCACTTCATAAGCACCGAAGACAAAATGCTAGACAGCAGTTTCCTTTCCCTGCCTCCCATCACGTTCCCATCCAGATCAGAGGAAGGCAGAGGGAGGGCAGTCAGAGGGGGGAGGCAGCACTTCGATCTTCAGATCCCAATTCAAACATGACCTCGGCAGAAAGGCCTCCCTCCCAGACCATTCCTTTTCAGATGACCTCCCCACCCCCACTTTGCCATCTGACATCATATGAATACAATATTCTCTCTATCTCTCTTTCTTCCTAAGTAGAATGGAAAGGCCATGGATGGTCATCGTTCTCTGTTTCTTCAGCGCTTCAACCACAGCACAGAGCATAGCACTTATGAGATATTCAATAAAATGTTTACTGAAAGCAATGAATAAATCAATGAACAAAAACAGAAATCAGAGGCAGCTTTATGAAGCAGACAACACTGATCTCATTTTTAAGTGATGGATGGTATTCAGAAAAAACAAGACACTGATGGGAAGAGCAGACATCGCAGGTGGAGGGAAGAGTGTAAGACCAGTGAGGGGTTCCTCTGTCTGAAATGTAAGATGTACACAGAAAACTAAATCAGAGATCATGCAGACTGGAACCCCAAGCCTCTGGTAAAATGCAGACAGACCATCCTGTATCAATAAGGATGGAAGGCTATCACCAACTCAGGAGGCTACTTTGGTGGCCCCCAACTCACAAAGCCCTGTAAGAGTACAGCAATCCAGCCAGTGGGAGAGAGAGGCCATGACTCCTGAAAGCTGACAAAGACAGCACAGGCCTTCAAGCTGTTGCTCACAGGGCCAAGTGGTTTCTGAGCCCAAACCCCACCTCCCTCTTCACTGGGTCTGAGTCATCCAGGGTCTCTCCAGCCCTGCCATGATTTCTTTACCCCCATCTAGATTCATGCCACAAAATTCCAAGCAGAAACTCACAATGATATAGAGGGACCTTTTCTTTTTTTCATTCCTTCCTTCCTTCATTCATTCATTCATTCATTCAAATGTTGCAAAGACTGATTTGGGAAACAGGTACATTTCAAAAGGAGAAAAACCATTAGCATGCATAAAAAAATCAAGGCACTAGAATATTGACTGTGGCAACTTAGGAAAGCTGGCACAATTCACAGAAAACTGAAAGAAACTATCGTCCACACTGCATACAGAAAACAGAGAGAATATGGCCTCAGGATGCAGGCAGTTGCTGAGTGCACACAGGCTGCCCAGGGCTGCCCAGCAGGAGTGGGTGACATTACACAGCTCGGGGGCAACTTCTTCACTTCTGTCCCTGTCCCAGAGCGCCGTTGTTCCCCGCTGGTAATCCCGACACACCTGAAATACATCCAAAGAGGCTACAAAGGAACTCAATCTACGTTCCGGTGAGGGAGGCATTAAGTAGCAATTTTATTTCCCTTTCTTTATTCTGTGAACAAGAGCAGATTGGTAGACGGATGATTTCTCAAGTGCTGGGAAGGTTTAGACCAAAGACCCTGGGTTGCGGTGGCATACACCGAGTGACGTTGGATAAATCATTTGACTACCTTGGGCCTCAGTTTCCTTTTCTGACTGCAGCTTAGCAAAAATTATTTGGATCCTGTTATCTCATTTAATTATAACAACCCTCTGAGTGGACATTATTATTAATCCTAATTTACAAAGTCATATTTTCCAAAATCACAAATCAGGAGTGCAAATGTGCCTAATCTAAGCTCATGTACTTAATCCAGACCCTATAGTGCCTTTAGGTTAACAGTCCCAAGTCCTTTCTGGTTTTGACCCTCTATGGCATTCATTTATTCAAATTCACTCAATGTATATGTAAATTCATTCCAAGAGTAGGGTTGGGATGACAAGAGTCTACTTGTATCCAACTAGTACCTAAGTATTAGAGGAGACCTACCCCCATCCAATGGTATGAAGGAGCTGTCCCCCATCTCAGGAACCTAGAGTGACAGGTGGAATTCCTAATGCCTTTTCGACAGTTAGCACCAAATCATATCTAGGTTCTGTGCTGGTCAGCTGCCTGGGGATAGAGAAGCAGTGGGGTGGCCTCTAACACAGACCCATTTCTGGTGATGGTCCCTCCCTCCGCCCTCCCACAAAGCAATCCATCATCACCCAATGTGCAATGACAACTCTGTGACACAGCTGTTTCAGCGGGCTGGGGCTATGGGGCAGCACAATAGGCCAAGTGCAACCAAAAAAAGTAGAATCACTCAAGCGCCAGGTCCTACTCGGGCTCAAAATGTTAAATGAGAGGAGCAGGGCTTAGCAGCATCATATATGACCAAGAGTCGAGGTTTCACGGGTGCACGTGGACTGCCAAGACAGTGTGACTGAAGCTACACGAACCATGGTGGCATGATTCCTGCCTTCAAAATGCTCACTGTCCACTTTCCATCGTGACTTGGCAGATGTCTTCACATCAGTGATGGGTGCCGTACCCGAGGCATTTACAAACACAGACGTAAGGAAAAGGAAAAGACAAAATGGTCATCTGTGACAGTGGGAATCAGGGAAGACTTTTTGCAAAGGTTACAGCTACACTGGATCTTTAAAGTTTGTATTCTGGTGACCAAGATGGAAGCACTTTCTGGATGTGACAACCCATGTTCAAGGGCCTTGACCTAAGTCCCAGATATGGATAGATGTAGGGTATGAGGAGGGACAAGAAATGAAACTCAAGATCTATGGAGAAGTATCTCTAATGGTACACAAACTAGTCCAGGAAACCTCACGGGTGCTTGGGCAACCCCAGCTCCAGTTTTGAAGAGTCCTCTTCAGGTCCTACATGGATATCCAGAGCACCATGCCATTTTTCTGTTTTGCTCTGGAGTGACTAGACCACTCCATGCCTTCCCCAACACTGGATCTAGACTCCCCCTTACAGCTTCCATGGGAATATCAAAACTTAAAATACTCACTGATGAAAAGCTAGACAGAAGACACATCAGATGGCTTCCCCTACCCACAAAAGAGTTTTAATCCATTCATTTCTGCCTGCTCTGGCATATGGAGAAGGGAGAAGCAGAAATGAAGCTAACAGCTGCTTCCCAACAGTGGAGGAACAAGAGAGGACGTCAGCCTGTCATACTTGACAGCTGGGAGCGTTCTCAGAACATAATTATATAACCTCTTGTGTATAGAGCTCCCCCCCTTCCACAGCACACTCACATGTCACTGGGTTTCATTCTTACAGCAGCCGAGGGAGCCCGCAGCGTGGATGAGGCCAGGAGGGGCCCGGGGTTATGTGAAATGCAAGTTCGAGGCTGACCCAGATTAGATCTCAGTTCCCGACCTCAGGATGCCACTGCCTTGGTGGCTTTATGTATTCGTCTTTTAAAATGTATAAATGGGCTTCTGGGATTCTACATGGAGAAAGGGATTCATAGGGAGTAAGTGGAAATTACTCAAAGGCATGAACAAGGAGTTCACTGGAAGGGCAAAGAGAGCAAATCCTACTTTCTTTCAGCTATAAGTCAGAGGCACCTCCTGCACATGATCAAAATACCCACAGCTTGGAATTTGGGGGTCTTAAGATATAAGGTGAGAGGTGAAGTAGGGAGTGAAGCTGTGGGATGTATGCGGCTGGGACAGCACCTGAGCAGACCTGTCCTCGAGCCCTCAAACTTGTCCCCGACCCCACTTGCCTCCCGTGTATGGCCTCCCTGTCCAGGGTAACACTCCATATGGCCCCACTTTGTGAGCATTAAAAATCAAAAAGAAAATCCAGTAGATTGCATCTCTTGGTTGTATCTGATTAAGGAAATCAATGCAAGGAAACAAATCAGGACTGCATGCATTCAAATAGTCTCCTTACCTCCTCCTACCATCAAGCCCAGTATGTGTTTGGGGGATTTCCTTGTGCCGATGTACAGTGTTAAGGACACGGCGTATCTCCGCATGCAGGTGCGCGTGCATATGCACACATGCACATAGGATTCACCTAGAATCTTTTTTGCCAGGTGTCCCAGACTGTAAATAAATTCTTAGCTTACTTAATTATCTTATATTTCCATGAAGACAGTGCCTGCTTCACCTTGTGGGTGATCACACAAAACATAAAAATATAAAGAACAATGTGTCCTCACACTAGGTATGAGATTTCTCCACAAATGGGAGAAAGCTCCGATTCTTAGAAGAGGGGAGTTCACCGGTTTCCTGAGAAATTGGTGAAATCCGCACATGACCACGTTCAACTAGCTCTCTCGTGCCTCATGCTCACCTAGAAGGGGATGTATGGCCCTGTGTGAGGACAGGCCGTGAGTGTTCCCTCCTTCCAGAAGAGAAGGGATGGAGACCATTCCTCCCAGAGTTTATGCACACACACCACATGGGGCATAGCCACAGGCTGGAGGGAGACCATCGAGTCAGGCCATACGGACATGATTAGGTTTTGAAATGAATGATTTCACACAGAAATCCCACTAGGTGACAGGTGGAGCACAGGACAAAGGAGGGAAGGGGCAGCTCACACAAGCAACATGTTGGGAATGTCTTATTCCCAAAGGGGAAGCTAGACACCTCAGCTCACCCTGCCCTGTGGTCCTAAGTTTCACAGGGGCGGCACCAAAAAAGGTAGAAAAGATGGTGAGTGCAGGTATTCTGGTTGGAGAGGGTATGGACCTTCTCCTCATTTGTTGTTGGTTTTCATTTTATTTCTAAAAAGAGGGCTCTGAGAAATTAGGTCAATCACTGCTTCTCTTGGTAATTCCATTTGGGAATAGAAGAGGTCCATTTTCCCCTGGAATCTAGGTGGGCTCTCTGACTGCCAGGTCACCCGAATATCATGGAACTGATACTTCACAGATTTTCTGGCCCAAGCCTTAAGAAGCTAGCAGCTTCCACTTCCTATCTCTTGGAGCATCGTCTCTCGGATCCCTGATCGTCCATGCCAAATGTCTGGCTTACACTGAGGCTGTCCTGCTATAAGGAAGGCCACACCAGTCACATAGGAAGACTGGAGGTGTGGGGGAGACTGGACGTAGCAAGGGAGAGAGATGTCTGGCCAGCTCTCAGCTGAGGCACAGAGACCACAGGGCAATTATAAGCCATCCTCTCAGTGCCCTGCCTGAATTCCTGATTCAAAGAACCATCAAATATAATATGCTATTATTTTAAACTACTAGGTTTTGGGGGTGGTTGTTATACAGCAATCAGTAACTGAGATAGGGACCTGAAAAGCCCTCCCAGCTCCAACTACTTTGTGACCTTCATCATCTCCATGGCCTCCACTTCTTACTCTGTACACACTAGGAGAGCCAGATTCAGAGGCTAGTAGGACTGGGTGCCTCCAACCCCCCTTGACCCCGTTCCCTCCACTCCGACTTCAAATAGATAAGAGGCAGATTGAGCAAGAAAATGGAGTGAATACAATGGGAAACAGCCACAAAAAGGAAAGAAACAAGGCCTGATTTGGGCTGAGGACAACATTTGACTCTTTTCGTGTAGCCAGCCATCCTGGACTTTTCAATGACACAGGTCACCAAATGCATATTCTGCTGAAGCAAGTCTGTTGGCGTTTTCTGATACCACTTTGCTGCAATGGTGAACTACCAGCTAACAGAGACGGGGCTATCCCTGACCCTTGCAGTCTGCCATGCCATGCCAGTCATCGGTAGCAAAGAAAGATGCCATCTAAGGGGGAATGATGATGGGGGGACCTACATGCAAAATTTTTAAACACATCAGGGCTCTGTTTCTCTGGTTTTTAAAATGAAAAGATGGGACTGAGCTATTTCCAGGGAAGGAAGGATCCCAATGTCCCTAGGATTCAGTGACCACAGTTTTTCCATGCTGTGGCAATAGTCAAAACAGAATGATAAAAAACCAAGGAAGCTGAGCAGATTGGCATTAGTGGCCAGCCAAGCAAACCACCATGGAAAGCACACCGGGAAATGGGGCCAATGAAATGTGAGTTTGGGGACCAGGCTACTAACCAAAAATGCGTATGTCAAATAAAACACTAAAGGATTCAGTAGGCCACAGACTAGTTGCTTAAATAAACATACTGTGTTTAGTAACAAAGTAAGAGGAGGAGGAGGAGGAATACTGTGGCAGGGTTGGGTGGTAGAGGAGACAGACATGGTGAATGGAACAATCCAGCATCTAAAAAGCTGGCTCTGGCTGAGGTTTGAGGCTCTGAGCATCCTGTCGCCCCTATCTCTAGAACGAAGCCCAAGCACAACCACCTAGAATCACACAGTCCTGGCTGACCCTACCCAGGCTCGAACCACAGTTGAGTTTCCCGCCATGCCAAGGGAGAGTGAAGACTGCCAATTACCCTGATGAGACCTCTGCTCTGCAAAGCCCGTATCCCCAACAGCCCTTGACCTCAGCTTGCATCAGGGCTGTGGCCAGTTCCACAGGAAGTAGCTGCACCTGCTGCCATCAATAAGCCCATTCTAGTCCACCCCGGCCAAAGCTGACAACCCGCCACTAACATCATGAATAATGGAGAAGACCCCTGCTCTCCAGGCAGCCACCAGCACGCTCGACAATTGGCTGTACTGAGCTGGGGAAGGGAACGGAGCAGCAAGAAACGAGGCGGCTGCAGCCCTCACATTATGTTGGAGGCATGTGGAGCGATTCCCAGAGGAAAATAAATTGTACAGCAATCGTACTTGGATGGATGGTGCTTAACTGCAGCAAGGGCCTGCAGTTTATCAGAATGGCTCACTGAAGAAGGCTAATAGTCGTCATCATGAAATAAATTATACAACCAAATAGCGATGATCTTGGTCCAGGACACAGTGGTCCTTAAACCATGCATTCAAGGCTGCCCCTCACTCTTAATGCACAGAGAGTACCTCCCTAATGCAAATCAGGAAATCTGGGTCTGAATCTCAACTCCATTCTCCAGCTGAGTTTTCGTGGTTAATGACATCCTCTGACTCTCAGCCTCTCATCTGTAAAACGGGTAAATAAACCAGAGCGTTTAAAGCACAGTGAGCACAGTATGTAACCGCACCAGATCATCTGGGCATCTCAGTCACACTACCCTGCTACTTAAAAACGCAATCCCATGCTGAAACAGGTAACCACGCATTGCATGCTTTGTTTAAGACAAAATATATCCAAACTGAGAAGCGTCTCCTGTGGCTACTGGAGCTGCTATCCTCGCAGACACCGTGGCCCGATGTCAACTCCATCCTCTGAGTCAACAACTGCTCAACCACACGCAGCAGCTCGGGTGTTATTAGGAACATCTCTTACCTGTAAGGTGGGGATAAAGATATGTGCACTGCTAAGCTCAGAGGTTATGAAGAGGCCATCCATGGAGATGGTGCAAGTGAACGTTTCGTATTAAAAAGCTTCACTTCCCATGGACCATGAGCATATTCATGAAGCCAGGAACTCAGCCAGTCACTTGTACACACAACCCACCTTCGGCCCGCCACCACTTGGGCCAAAATCACCTAGCACGAAAAGTTGCCATTATGTGCAGATTGAAGATATCCAAGCTTATTAGAAGAGGAAGGATATAAATGGTTAAGAATGATAGTTATCTACAAGTTGATAGTACTTACCAAATACAGGTTACTAATGTCAACAAAACTTGATTACTGTAAAGGACACATTTCATTTTTTTCAACAGAGCTTTCTTAAGCATGCACTGTTTGCCAGGCACTGAGCAGAAAGCAGCGGAGAAGGCAGTAAGCAACGATGCAGGGTCTGTCCTCAAGGGGACTATCTTCTATGGAGAAGGACTGACATGTTATATTGTTCAGCCCATTGAGGCTGGTTCAATTTGTTCATTATACTCCCGTCTGTACCTGTACAGACGGGAGTATAATGAACAAATTGAACCAGCCTCAATGGGCTGAACAATAAAAAGGGGGAGAAGGCAGAGAAAGTATGTTCCAAGGTCTCAAGTCCAGAGTGAGTGAGTCAGGCCAAAGCACGTCAAAGGAACCCAGAGTAGAGACAGAAAATAGTATGGAAGAACACAAGGCTCAGGAGGTGGGCAGGGGAAAGGGATGGCTTTTAATCTGACGATAATGGGACCCCCAGGGGAGCTTCAAAAAGGAGTGGCAGGATGGGGACAAAAGTGTTTATGGGGAGAGCAATTAAGGAGACCCTTTACTTCAATAGCTAGAAATACCTTTGGGGTACAGAACAGAAATATTATAGGATGCTACGGTATAAAGAAAAATAATCCAACACTGTGAGAGATAAAGGTAGAGCTGACTTAATCTTGTGACATTTCCTAGACATTTCACTTTTTTTTTTAAATACTCATGATCCAGGTTTGTCTCTCATAAAACTGAAGTATGGAAATAATTCTTGCCTAGCTTCCTAACTATTTAGGTTTAGAAAAAGGGAAACAGGTGAAGTCCCACTGTTTCCAAAAAGGATTTGAGGTAGTTTACAATATGACATAAAGAGAAACAAACCAACTAAAAGAAATCCCAAGGTCAAGGGGAGGTCACTGTTGGCCTTCCCTCTTATCCCAGGGCAGGGTGGGCAGGGGGGTGGGGAATCAAAAGCAGTGAAGCTTTGACTTTATGGCTGAACATTTCAATACTGAGAAAGAATTATGGGTGAGGGGACGGCTGAAATTAGGGAGCAGTTTCCAGGTTCCCTCCAGGCTCATCTCTGGACAAGCCTCTCTGCCTTCACCAGGATAGCAAAATAGAACAAAATAAGGGAAAATCAATAACTTGACAGCAGTCAAGACCCTACACTATGTCTTTGAAAACGGGAGCCACAACCAAGGTTTCATTCATTCAAAGACACAGAGAAACACACACATACACACACACACACACACACACACACAGAATTACAGCTGTAAAGATGCTGGATTCTGACTGCTACTCCCTTCTCCCTGAGGAGGCTCAGCATAAATATTAGCTCCCCAAAGCCAACAGTTCCCCAAATTGGCAATACTCAGCAAAGCACCCAACGCAAAATTCACAAGTTTAGAAGACACACCACCCTTGTAAGCATCCAACAGGCAGGGAAGTGCTCACATGCTTCAATCCAGACCCTCTCCAAAATGCAACCCTTCCCTTGGCTCCGTCAGCCTCCTCCAACCTCAAAAGTGGGAAGTCCACTGTACACACAACTCGTACTGGTATGATTACGTTAGAGTTGAGTAATGTCACCAATGCTCAAGTGTATAGCTTTAGGCAGTACAAGGAGAATTTCTAGAACGACAGTACTTGATAGCTGGAAGAGGGTCCCTGGATACTTCCCAACTTCCGTCATAAATATCAGACTGCTAATATCTATATGACACCAGGGTAAAGGGAAAGAGGCCTCTGGGCCCATATATAACTGAGCCCTCCCTGTTCATTCCCCTCCCCAACTAGAACCCATCCAAACCAATCCACACTGAAAAGTTCTGCCTGAGAGATCGACTGAGCTCAACCCAGTCTTCCCACCTGCCCTTCTTCCCACCTTCTCCATTCAGCCAGTTTGACAGCTGGAGAAACCATATGGTCTCCTTCGTGCCTCCTTCTGTGGGACCACCTCTGCCTGTCCTGCTCTTCACTCTCTGGAAGCAGAAGACACCCCCTCACCCCCAGTACATTCCTTTCCTTCTGGTCAGCACTGAGTACAGCACCTAACACACTGAAGGTATTTGTAAAATGTTTACTTTCCCCAAAATGTTTCCTCCTCTGGTCCTTTAGGTGAACAGGGGTTTTATAGCCCCTAGCACTGCAGCACTGTCCCATCCTGGTGTCAATGTCCCCGTAGGAAATCCTCCTCCATTTACCGTAATTTGGGTGTGTCGCCCATTTCCTTCCGAGATCCTGACTGATACAATTATAGAAAACAAGAAAGTAGTTATATTATGTCTACAACATAAAAACAACATGCTTATTTGATTAACATGATTATTAAATCAATTGCAACTTTTTTTTCTATTAGGTCTTACTTGTTAACTATGAATATATTACCCACCCAACCATTCCTCTATTTTCCAAATGTTAGCTTCGTAAGGACAGACACTACTATAAGCCCTAATACCGCACATCTAGAAGATACTTAGATGTTTGCCAAATGGACGAATGAACGAACAAACGAGCAAACAATATGGCAAAATATTTGGTGGGAGAAAACAGTTAGAAAAATGAATGTTAATTAGAATTACCATATGGATGCGGAGAGATAGTAAAAGAACATAAAGCTTGAATTTTGTTGTTGTTGTTATGAAAAGACTGTGGGTGGATTTTTAATTTTTAATTTTTCATTAAATTTGCCATGTTTATATAGCAATAATACTTCAGAAAGAAAATATTTTGGTACCACTGAAATCTGGAATGAAAATGGAAATAGAACAAATATGCATTTATATATTTTATGAGTACACAAAGGGAATACCAAAATAAACTTTTTCAAGAGACAACCGAATGATTAAACATTAAGGTTCACTTTCCCTCTGTACATAGCTATTAAAGAGTAATTAAGACTTTCCACTGTGTTAAGCAACCACTTGCCTAACAAAGTTGCCATAACTGTGGTAAGGCAGGGCAGATGGAATCAAATGAGATGCAAATGGCGCATGGTCCCCACGTGGATTTATGGTCCACATTTGTACTATCAGCAGTTCTTTTCAAGCAAGGGACAACACAGTTACATAAATGTATCTCCGCACGTTCTCCAGAGGCTGCTGAGCCCACAACAGGAGCAGAAACACACCTAGACAAATGCTGGAAACTTAGCTATGAGACCGGGATTAAGCCGCAAGTAGCTGTGTGACCCTAAGCAGGTTGCTCCACCTCTCTGGACCCTACTTTCCTCAGGAGTAAAACTGCAGTTCTGACATGCTGCGCCACCACCGCCAGGGCCGGGCCAGCTGGCAGCAAGAGGTGGGATGCCCATATCACCTCCTGATGTCCCCAGGGACTGCCTCCTCAGCGGGACCAGTGGCGAGCTCTCTGTTTCCTTCTGCCTTCTGCGCTCTTCTGTAAATGGCTCCAGGATTCGGTCTTGTGCCCAAGACAGCAACCGAGACATCGTCTTAGATTTCTGCCTCTCTTTCGCTGCCCACATAGACAACACTCCTGTGAACACGTTTTCTCCCTAACTGCTGCTCCTACTCCAGTTCGGGCTCCCATCAGCTCTCTCCTGGACTATCGCAACACACTCCTACCTACTCTGCCTTCATTTAGTCTGCCGGGCCCTTGCCCAGCATTCTGCCACAGTGCTCTTCTCGAAGTGCATTTCATTCCCCTGCTTAAAGCCCATCAATAGCAACTGCGTTCTCTTGAGGATAATGCTCTCCAGGAGGGTTGGTGCATGAGGCTCTTCGTTCTCTAGCCTCTGTTTACCCCTCAGCCTTGCTTCTGGCCACTTCCTTGATTTGTTCCAACTGTCACTCACGCTGAACTACTTGTGGCTCCTGGGAGGGCCATGTTTTCCTTGAGCTCAGTGGCCTTTGAAGAATTTGCTCTCTCGTTAAAACGCTCTTCCTTTCCCCTTCTTTCTTCCTCCTTGGTCTGCTTCTTCCTACTGGCCCTTCAGGCTCCAGCTGTCTCCAGAAACTCTCTTAGGGCACCAGCCTGACGTAGGTGCTTCTCCTGTATGTGTTCTCATAGCGCCTGATACTTCCTATTGAGAATTGTAACAGTCTATATTCTGAGGGAAACCTGAGGGCAGTGGTTTGCTTGGCATTTATTTCTGGGATTTACAGCAATCTCTGCCCACAATCATTAATATCTTCTTAGTTTTCTAACTATGGAGATGGAATGAATTCCAGAGATTACTGTATCTATAATTTTGTATTTAAACTGTATTACCTTCAAATCATTCTGGATGATTCCAAGCTCATCTTTAAAAGAGCACCCATAACAACATCCATCATAATTGAAAAAATTTGGACCACCATTCTGAGTATTGAGAACTGTTTCAAACTGGTTACTTCCCCCAAACAGGTCATACATGCACTTTCCCAATATCTGAAACTCAATTCAGACCATTCCCACTTCCCTACTCTAAGCTCTGCCCATTTCAAATATAAACTCATCCATGAAGCTTCCCTGGCCCTCTTCGGTCAGAGCTGCTGAAGGTAGGGTTAATCTCGCTGACCTCCCACAAGGCTTCATACAGACATCGTCCCATGGTCTACCCTGTTAATCTGCAATGACTCAAATATACACTGTTTATCTGTAGTTCTATATGGTACATATATTTTTTATAACATTTATCTATACTCAAATGTCTGCTCAAGGAATCTAGTTCAAACTTCTAACCAATGAGTCTATTAACAAGAATAAGTAACCACTGAGTGATACTGGGCTACTCAGATGCTGAGGGTCTGGGAAGTTCACAGGCAAGTATTCCAGACAGATGCATGTTTTGCATGTCTTTCCCTCCAGAAGTTTCCATGTCTAAATTTGTATGAATATTTTATTGTCACAACTTGGAAGGGCCAAAGATACCAGTTGTTGGGAATTTGGGATTCCCAGGTAAATCACATCCTTCCTTTCATGCAAGCCTATTGTTGGAAAAGGAGGGGGGAAAAAAACACTGGGAGAGAGCATGAGGGGAGGAAGAAGATGTAAGATAGATAGGCACTGTCCCTAATAAAAATTTGTCTTCAAGATGTACCTCCCCTACATCCCACCTCCCAGCACCCAAAATGAAGAATGAACTAAATGACTTCAAATGGCTTTTTGACTCCTCGGTGTATTATCTACTTATGAGTTCTCTTCCCCTAGGCAGATTCAAAAGCAAGACTAAGTTATTAAAAAGGTGGACACAGATGAGTGGCTTTATAGACCTTTTTCCCCCCACAGAGAAAATTGGACAGGAAATAAAAAGCTTAAGTTCTTTG
This sequence comes from Spilogale gracilis, assembly GCA_004023965.1. Taxonomy (NCBI): domain Eukaryota; kingdom Metazoa; phylum Chordata; class Mammalia; order Carnivora; family Mephitidae; genus Spilogale; species Spilogale gracilis. The sequence continues at coordinate 17,052 of PITA01025418.1, forward strand.
ATATCAGGTCTTTACTTATTACCATCTATAGAATAAAGATTTATTCAGCAGCATCTTCTGGTCTAGTTTGCCCTTTCACAAAAAACTAACTTTTCTTATAGCTTTAAAAAGCATCCATTAAGTCAAGTGAGGCTTTTGAATTACTGCATTCATATGAACTATGACTTGCAGACCTTACTGTGAGAATCCCAATTCGTCCTACAGCGCTATGTGCTATCGCATGGGAGGGGGGCACATGGTGCTGAAAAAGAGCAGGACCCCCGGTGTCAGCAAAATTCTAAAGGAGCTCCTCCACCCCCAACCCCAGAAAAAGACAGAAAGAGGTGCTGAAGACACCACGGTCGAACCTTCTGCAGGCCTTCCATACCTCCCTAAAATATACACGGATTCTGAAATGCATACAGCAGGTGTAAGGCTAGACTGAAAGGCAAAATACACTCAGTGCTGGAGATTAGGCGAGATCAACCAGGACTCTCAGAGAGGGGAGATTCTGAAGGGCCGCAGAGCACACATGGCTCTCCTTAAAGCCAGATTCCACCAGCACAAACAGCCTTGAAATACAGGTCCCCACCAGGACCTTGGGAAGAGGCAGAGGCAGGGCGCCCATCATGCTCTCAGCACCAACCAAGGTGACACAGCATTTGAGCACACGTGATATTGGAGCAAACTTCCTTAGGCCTCAAAAAGACAATCTCCTCCCTTCACCTTCCGTCACCATATTTCTTTCCAGCTGATTAGTGAGACTGTAGAATCTGCTGGAAATAACAGCGTGATTGGAGAGGCTGTGCAAACAGGGATCCCCAGAGAGGACACCGTTCATCCTGCAGCAGGTTTCAAGTGGGGAAGGCCAAAGAAGGGGGTATCCATTGGATGGGAAAAAAAAATTTTCATCAACTCTTAGGCAGGAAATTTCAGTGGTTCCAGAGAAATTTCTCCCAAAGCAGATAAATCTTCAACTGATTAAAATCATAAACAACTAAAAAGGATTTTTACTGTAGAGACTACCATTAGCAAGAAAGTCCTTTGAACTTTCCCTAAAACCACAGAGCAGTCAGCTTCCGCAACTGCCCAAGGCCAAATTCTTCAAATACCACACCTGTGCTGAGGGGCAGGGAAGGAGAGCGAGAGCTCACTCTGAGAAGAGGGATGGATTGGGACATCCTGAGTTTCCTAGGGTTCCCCTGGCTCCCAGGAGGATGTCCCCACAGCAAGTGTGTTAGGAGCTCCTGCCGTACCGTACCCATGGCTGCTGAGCCACTTCACAAACAGCAAAAAGATCCAGGGCTGTGGGGGCGCCCGGGTGGCTCAGATGGTTTAGCATCTGCCTCGGGCTCAGGTTATAATCTCCAGGTCCTGGGATCGAGTCCCACCTCCCGTCTTCATGTCATGTCTGTCATGTCAGGGCTCCCAGCTCAGCGGGGAGCTTGCTTCTCCCGCTCCCTCTGCCTCTCCCCCTGCTGTGCTCTATCTCCATCCCTCTCAAATGAATAAATAAAATGTTTAAAAAAAAAAAAAGACCCACTGCCACAGGCTGAGTTCTCCAGAAGCAGAAGGTAAGATGGGGAGTTCAAGGTCTTTATTAGGGATCAACCCTTGCAAAGGGAGGCAGAGGGAGCCGACTGGGCAGAGGCAGAGGTGGAAGAGCAAAGCAACCAGATGGCCCAGCGTATCAGCGGGGTCTTCTGGCATCCTGGGAGCTTTCATATCCCCTAGTGCCAGATGTCATCAGAGTCACCAGATGCAGATGCCCCAGGGAGGGCATGGCCTAGGGCGAGCAGCTCTGTGCAGCCACAGCCAAGGGGGCCCCTCCCCCTCAGGTGGCAGCAAGCCCTTCCCTCAAAGGAAAGCTGCGAGGTACATCTCTGCAGCTAGCCCACATGCCCCTTCCAAAGACACAGCCTGTCTTTACATTTATGGTTAAGTGAGAATAGCAAACGTTTAAGTTCCATTCCTAGAGATATATTAATATGAGTAAAATACAGTCCAAGAGGAAAATATTTCCATGTGTACTTAAAATAAGTTGAGTATCATCTTTCAAGTTAAAGAAGAATAAAATGCAAGAAAACGATGCTCTTCCCATTTACTGAAGACTGTAAAGAGATACATACATCTATATCTAAATGCAAATCTAGATATAGATATAAATATTGAGAGGACTGCCTGGAAGGATGTTCCCAAAAACGTTCAGTAAAATTATCGCTGGAGGCCATGATTTCAGAGGATTTTTGCTTTCTTCCTAATATCTTGAAGTACTAGTTGAATTTTCTTTAGCAAGCATCTAGCATTGGGACATCTGTGTGACTTAGTTAGTTAAGCATCTGACTTTTGGTTTTGGCTCAGGTCATGATCTCAGGGTCGTGAAACAGAGTCTCCTTTCAGGCTCCAAGCTGAGCACAGAGTTAAGATTCTGTCCCTCTTCCTCTGCCCCCACCCTCTTTCTCAAGGAAATAAATAATATCTTAAAAACAAACAAAAAAGCCCCAAGCATCTAGCACCTATCTTTGTAAACAAATACAAAGACACAAACTCAAAAGAAAAACACCTTGTCTGGAAGACTTTTAAATGTCTTCAATAATGTCAAAAATGTCAATAAATCCAGATGAGAACCACCACTCTAAAAGAAGGAACCCAAAACTAAACAAAAGCTTCAGATCTAGTAGTGACTCACCATGAGAACAAAGATTAATTAATATCCGGCTTCTCTGTTCTTATTTGCCAGTGTTAGCTGGGAAAGGGGCAAGTCAGAAAGCTCTCTAAGGCTCCTTGCAGCTCCATCATTTACGGTGTAAGACAAATGTCAGCCATACCCCCCCCCCCAATTTTTGAAAGGAACAATTAAACTGGCAAACATCCCAAATACCCCAAATAAATGTATATATATTTGCTATAAGAAAATTGTACTGACAGCCACGAAATTTGAGCCATCGGTTACCTAAACCCTTCTGGGGAAATTTAGGAAGGTCCTTGCTGCTGAGAAGTTACTTAAATTCATGGCACAAACTGGTCTAATCAGTTAAAAGCACATCCATACCTGTGGAGGCAAACAGAGGGAGGCCTCTGGAGAGATCTGGGGCGGGGGGGGGGGGGCACGCCATGGGAGGGCCCTTCAAGTCAGAAGGCAGAAGTCTTGCTTCTGTGAAACTGTATCACTAGAAAGGTATAAGTGCCACATGAACAAAAAGAAGTGGCATGGAGATTTGCTCTGATCCCAAAGAGTCCTGGCTCTGGTTTGTCATTCTCAATGATATTTGCATTTTATCCTAGTCTTATAAGCACTGAGTCCCAAAAGGGACAGGGAGCCAAAAAATATGATTCCCATTGCATCCCCCACAATAAACCTGATTCCTGGAAAGAAATCCCACCCTTTTACGATGTGAATGGAACAGCCTCTGAGCTCCAGGAGAGCAAAGACCATCGAACTCATTCAGTTACAGATCTCTCAAGGCCTATGTACTACTTGACACAAAACAGACATTCAAGAATTCTTAAAAGAAAAAATGAAGGAATGCACACGCTCCTTGGCTAAGGGCAACCACAGTGAGGACATTAGAAAACATGAAGCAATGCTTGGAAATTAGGCAAAAGTAAGGGGGATATACTTTCGACATCATACCAGAGTATTATCTGACAGGTGCACTGAAGGATTATTTTATTTTCTAGGAGTTGCACCTGTGTTTGGTTTGCTAATTATCATCAATATGGGTTCAGACTTTGTGAAGTTACAGGTGAACCTGTAGAATTTTTTTCCCCATTACAGAGTCATATGACTTCTGATAGGTCAAAATGAGAGCCCCGAATGTTATTGTTTTATTGCCCTGTGGGCTATTACCCAGTTTCATATCTAACCTAGCAATCCTACTTCAACAGTCCTCAGTGCTTCTAACTACACAGTTCCTCAAAGGCTCTTTGAACCAGCTTTAACTTCCTGTTGATTTCCTCACTCATGAGTTAAATATTTCTTTGACACATACTCATTTACATTTGTATGAGAGTCATGTTTATAACTTTAACAAAAATTATACATTGACAAGAGAAGTAGAGGAGAAAAGATCCAGTTTCTAGCCTAGTATGAAAGCAAAACATGTATGTAAACATTTATATTTGAGGTTAGAAAGAGTAGTAGAGGGGCGCCTGGGTGGCTCAGTTGGTTAAGCGACTGCCTTCGGCTCAGGTCATGATCCCGGAGACCCGGGATCGAGTCCCTACATCAGGCTCCGGGATCGAGTCCCTACATCAGGCTCCCTGCTCCGCGGGAAGCCTGCTTCTCCCTCTCTCACTCCCCCTGCTTGTTTTCCCTCTCTGGCTATGTTTCTCTCTGTCAAATAAATAAATAAAATCTTAAAAAAAAAAAAGAAAGAAAGAAAGAGTAGTAGAGGATATACATATAAAGAGATGCCAAAGTTCGGGGAATTACAGAGACTGCTTCTAGTTCAGTTCACAGCTAGGTTTGGTATTTATTGTCAATGATGTAAATTTTCGACCATTCCATAAAAGAAGGTGGGGAAAGGAAACAATCTGTTAGAAGTCACCTTAAAACTCTGTGCAGCAGGTCTATCTCTGGTACTGCTCAGTGGGGAAAGCTGGCTGACTGAAATCTCAGTCCCGGGGATGCGACTGTAATTCTAGGCAAGTCACTTCTCTCTGAACGCCAGCTCCAGCTACAAGGTTACATGAACACCAAATAGTTCCCAGACTTGAAGGAGTTAAATTCACCTCCATTCCAGATACCTCCAGGCTCCATTAGAGGCACTTCCTTAAAGGAGACCCAGATAGGAAAGTTCCATTTGGTTAAAAAAAAAAATTCATTTCTAGTAATTTCTCAGTCTCGGTCCATTTGCCAGGTTGTGCCTGGGCATCTGAGACAAATCATGTCAAAGCTTGGGAACTAGCCATGACTCAACAACACTTCGATTCACAGGGACGCAGTTTCACACACAGGAAAAGCCAAGCCCAGAGTCCTCGGTACAGCAGATACATCAAATGAGACATCCGCTTACCTTTCAAAGTCAGTGTCCGTCTGGTGTACACGCAATGATGTTAACAGGGAATCGCGAGGCATTTCCGTAGTTGCTATTGTTCATATTTTAAACCAGCCATCCTCCTGACGTCTCCACCTTTCAAATACAGCCAATCATTCTGCAATTTTGCACTCACCCTCCTTCCCTATTCACTATCTGCGACGGAAAATGGCAGTGAGGGACCACAGTGCGAGGAGTCCAGGCAAGCACGGGACACAGGTAGGTTTCAAGACCAGCAACTGTTACATCCCGACCAAAGTCAAACAAAAATTCTGAGGCTGTTTCTAGAATCTCTCTCAGCACATGGATCTGTGTGTACATTTCCCCATCCGTCCCTGTGATTCTGTCTCCCTGATAGCGTCCACCATAGCTACCTGAGGAACACCTGAATGAGAGGACAAATCCACGAATCACTGAGAGAAAAGGACAGAGTATCGGTCCTACTCTAAGAGGGAAAACCTGATACAGAATGATTTAGTGTTGTGCAAGAGCCAGGAAGCAATTCTTCTGCTACACCTGGCACAATTCAGACCCTTAAAAGATGATTATATATGTTTCTAGAAGATTAGAGATATTTGAGAGTTAAGAGTAATAAATATGATTAAGGGTACAAAAATCCGTCTGCGAGGGAAATAAAATCATAATAGCAGGGGTTACATTAGACTAGAGGCAGACCTCCGGGCTGTCTTCAGGTACTGGATGTGACTACAGTTACAGGCTCTGCTTAATTACTAACAATAAAACATCGGCAACTAAGGGATCTTGATGCTAGACAACCTGAAGAAGTAGCACATTACTGAAGCTCTTGGCATGACATATTCCATCATTCTTGTCAATGGGGCTTAATTAACATGTCTGCTCCCCACCCCCTGCACATCTACTTTGGTTTAAAAGCCTACATCTTCCCCATCACCAGAAAGAGCATCCCCGATGAATGGTTTCTTTTCTACACTCATGAATAAATATCGAATGTGTGCCTTTATCATACCCTCTAGGCAGGATAATTACAATGAGACCACTGATCAGTGGGCTCCACCAGCACAGCAGGAAAATCCAGACCCGGACGTAAGGGAAAGGTAATGCTGAGGTGCAGGGGTGGCTCAGTCATTAAAGGACTGCCTTTGGCTCAGGTCATGGTCTTGGAGTCCCAGGATAGAGACGCGCATCGGGCTCCTGGCTCAGCAGGAAGCCTGCTTCTCCCTCTCTCACTACCCCTGCTTGTGTTCCCTCTCTAGCTGTGTTTCTCTCTGTCAAATAAATAAAATCTTTAACGAAAAACAAAAAACAAAAAACAAAAAACAAAAAAAAGGAAAAGGTGATTGAAAACCCACAGTCCCCCAAGAAGCCCCTTTCTCATGGCTCTTTGAAACCACCCTACGACTCCCAGGACTCGGAGTCATGCTGTCTACAGATGGGACAGCAGCAGTGGGAACTGAGGGCAAAGTGCTTTCACAAGATGCTTTCAAGGCTACCCAGCCACAGGGGAGCTGGTCCCCTGCTACCTGGAACCTTCCTGGAAGCAGCAGAGCTCTACATTCCAAGAAAATAAACAACGGCTCTGGCCCACTGTTACAACCTTTCTGTCCTTCGCCAGAATCCACATAGAAGAAATGGGCAGGGCACAAAAGAGGGGCTGAAATTTTGAAGGACCCCATACACTTCACAGGTGACTCCTCCTATAATTTTTTTTCTGACACCTTTAACACCACCAGTTAAATCATCTTTATAATTTTTGTGCCCAGCATCAATTTTTTTCAGCTTCAAATTTTTGTAATGAGCTGCAAATATAAATAAGACACACTTAATAGTATCATTGGGTACCCCAGTCTATAAAATATTTGCACATAAACTGGCCAGTTTTTAAAATGTCTTTCTTTTGCAGTATTTCCAAACATACGTAACAGAAATAATGCCACAAATACCCATCAAGCAGCTTTTGCAAATCTTGACTTTTCACCACGCTTGCTTCAGATTTTTGAATAATAAAAGAAAATCTATAGACACAGTTATTCTGTGCTACTGTCCTGGTCACTGGGGGAAGGGAGGGGCGGGGGCGGGACTGTGATCCTGTTATGTGCAGGCATCATTCTGAGGCGTGTTTTCATGCTTTCACTGCATGTGTGTAATCACAAACCATTTACAGTATTGGCTTTTGTCTAACATTAAATAAATGGTGTCAGGCTGTACAAATCATTCTGAAACCTGCTTTTCTAAACTGTTTTTGAGAATTATTCACACAGGAAATATGGCTCTAGTTCATTCATTCTAATGGCTGTATGGTATTGATTTAATTCAATTTTCATAGAAATCTTGTGACTTAAAATACCGAAAGAGTAAATATTTTGCCCAATTCTAAGAAGCAATGAGTGACTCAGACTTTGTGCTTCTTTTTTTTTTTT
>PITA01025419.1:0-19081 GCA_004023965.1 Spilogale gracilis
GACTTCAGGCTTTATTACAAAGCTGTGATTACCAAGACAGCATGGTACTGGCACAAAAACAGAGAAATAGACCAATGGAACAGAGTGGAGAGCCCACATATGGACCCACAAATCTATGGTCAAATCATCTTTGACAAAGCAGGAAAAAATATCCAGTGGAGAAAGGACAGTCTCTTCAATAAATGGTGCTGGGAAAATTAGACAGCTACATATAGAAGAATGAAACTAGACCATTCTCTTACACCACACACAAAGGCAAACTCAAAATGGATGAAAGACCTCAACGTGAGGCAGGAATCCATCAAAATCCTGGAAGAGAACATAGGCAGTAACCTCTTTGACATCAGCCACAGCAACTTCTTTCAAGACACATCTCCAAAGGCAAAGGAGACAAAAGTGAAAATGAACTTCTGGGACTTCATCAAAATAAAGGAGTATATAAATGCGACAAACTCAAATATTGAATCAAGTATATAATGAGAAGCCACAGGTTGACAGATTACCCAGCATTCTTATTATGTTCTTTCAGACTTCCATTCAAAAGGGAAATTTAGGAATTAGTCTGCAGTCAGGCATGCAAGAAAATTTCAATGCTATGACATACTCTCATAGACCACCTAGAAGAGACCAAATCTTCTTTGAGGTTTCTAGGGTTTCTGTTAATCCAAGGTTCTCTGGATCTCACATTTAAGTGAATAAACATAACAGAGAAATCTCAATATGTATTGAACATGTATTGTGATTTGGGATTACCCTACACAATGTAACATTGTGACCTCTCTCTAATTTTACAGTAACAGGCATGTCCTGATTCATTAACACAGGAATACAAAGCAATCATGTTCTTTTATTTTTCCAGTGAGCATCCACATGACTTGTTAGTTGGAAGTCTGGCATCTCACTCCTGAGCTCTCTCCTGGGAAACCTTCCTCTCCCCACCCCCCACACACAGACCCCATTCAAGTTAAAGAAGCTCAAGCCACTCAGTATCATGGGGGGAAAAGTTTAATCCTGCCTTTCCTGCTTTGCTTTCCTGCTGCCACTGAATTTCACTGTTCAAATCTAGCCCTGCATGGTGCTACAAAAGTCTATCCCGCGAGGACACCTCATACCTAAACCGTAGAGCAGCCCACGTTCAAGTGCTCAGTTTTTGTTCCAAAACCCCAACAATATGCCAGCATAGCTGGATCCTAAGGGTATGCTGATCTCAGACACATATATTTTTTCTAAGACAAACTTTCTCTAGTATATGCCAAGTGAATAACCATCCACTTCCTCATTCTTTCTGGTACGTTTCTCTTTGAAGAATCTTGGTGTGCTTCCTGTACCCTTTGGTCTACCCATACTGGTCCACCCAAAGAGATTAACAGGGCTGGGGTCCCTAGGTTTCTATCTACATTTTAGCAGACTCCTGTGGCAATTAAGAGGGATAGTGGGGACATAGACTTGGTCAGGCCACAGAGGGTTCCCACTATACTCTTCCCCAGGTGAAGACTACTCAGTGGTCACTCCATAGTTATTTAACTAAGGAAACATTCAAGAGATTCTTGAAAATGGTCTGTTGCATGATGGTTTACTATGATCATCAGTAAAAAAGGGGGAAGTCTCCAGTACTGACTATGCAAAAAATATAAAATTATATGTTTAAGCCTTGGATACAAATGAATATTAAGTAGGGTCATATTTCCTTTTAAAGTTTCCAAAATGATAGCTTGAACCCTGCATACTTCTTTACCATAAGTCAGTGAATTCACAAGTGTCTTTGGGCCCTTTCTGAAGGGGAGCTTCTCTCTCCTTCTAGCAAAGAAGAGACCAATGGGTAATGTCTAATCAGGTTTTATTGAAAGTTTATGGGACATAGAAGGGACTATTTACATACAGAATAAATTAGGTTACACAGGTGTTCACTCAGAGCCCTCGGCCCCAAGATCAGTATGACATTTCTTTGGGGGAATGGTCCCTAAATGATACTTCTCTGCCTTCCTCTTAGTCTGTTATAATCTAGAAAAGGAACAGTCAGCCACCTTTCAACAGGTGTGCCCTTTAACATGTCTACTTTACTTGGATCCCAAGAGGTTTTGGGGAAATGTGAAAACACCCCAGTACCTCCCAACACTTAACAGTTGAAAGCCTACAAACATGAGTTCTTACTTACAGTTTCAAGATCCACCTCTTCCCAGGGTGATAGACCACAGATCATTCACTACCCATATATAGCACTCCAAGTTTAATTTATTTCCCCAAATCTGGCTTATTCAGCCATAGACACCAGTGTTTTAGTCAGGTTCTGTACCACCAAACTCCATGAATTTGACTCCTCCAGGATAATATTACCTTACTTGAAGCCATCCCTCACTGAAATGGCTCCAACTTTCTGGGAAGGGTTTAATCTTGGGGCTCCTCAGACAAGAAATGACTCTCCAAGGCCACTCAATAATCTATATGCCAAGAAAGTCGAACACAGCACAGAGAAAACAGACATTAGCCCCTAGGTAGCAAGTGCTAAAACTACACTATATTTACATTAAACAGGAGGGAACTTAACTTTTTAGTTTGAAACATCAGATACACATAGTCGACCCTCACTAACAAACATATGGCGAGAATAAATGAGTTTGCAGCAAAAGTAAAGAAAAGAAACATCTAAATCTAATTTATTTCACTATATGCAGGCTTTTCTTTGAGAATTTAGAGACGGTTCTTCTATGTCTTTTAAATAACAAAAATCATGCCTATGATAAGGCTTCTCCCAGTTTGCTATATAAATTTGAGTTTCCCTCTCCAAAGGTAGAGCATGGCTTGCAATGTTTAAATGGTATCCTTTCTCCACATCTATATTCATAAGACTTTTTCTTTTCCAATTTTAGTCAAAGGACTGAATTTCACATGGAAAGAGAGAATAGGGGGACATTTCTGTGGGTCACACTCACTATAGTCACTGTCACTCACACATTTTCTTCCTCACTTGTTGACTCCCCGGAAGCCCTGCGGTCTCCACTCTATGCAGTGTCATTGGCACAGAAAAAGATCCCAGTCCCAAGAGTCCAGTCACACCTTGGCAGGACTCCCAAGCACTCCAAATGTTAGGATGCAGGCTTCAGGGTGTCTACAAATGAGGAGGTTTAGAAGGAAATCTAGCACGATCAGAGCCTCCAGCAAAGCAGAGGAGATGGTACTTCTAACATGGCTTAACGCTCTTCACTGTCATCTGAAAGCATTAGAGAATGATCTCTGGGGTATCTTCAAATTCAAACTCTATGACACTATAATATCCCTTAGTGGAACTTTGTCATCATGAAAAGTCTATACGAAGCAAGGGTTTTTTACTTTTTGGACACTACCCCTGTACAGAAACGTGGAAGTTACCCATGACTTCATCAAAATAAGTGTATGCTAACACAGTCATAGTGGTCCCCTGCTGGAGGGCAGTCTTTCCACCTGTCTGCCTGTTGACACCCTCGTTCAATAACCATCTCCTGTGTTACTTTATTCATTGAAACTCTCCCAGCTCAGCTGTCACACATCTTTTCATTTTCTGTGAACTTCCATCACACCAAATTCACTACCATATCATTTAACAATCCATTGCTCTTTCAACTTCAATTTATTTGGTCTTATCAACTGAATTATAAACCTGAAACTCAGGACTAAATCTTCTCCCTCTTTATATGACCCATAGCACCTCACCTAGTGCTTAGCAATAAAGGGAACTAAATAAAAATATTTGATAGACTCATGCTGAAAGAATATATTTACACAGATAGGCTAAGACACATGGGTTTTTTTTGCCATAATATGACTAAACTAATACCAGACCAATTTGGCATGTTGGAGAGGAGGAAGACGTGGAAACATAAAACTCCTTATCAACAATCAGAAAGCTAATTAGCTGGCAAAGTATTGTATTTGTTTTGTTTTGTTTCCAGAGAGTTCTTGTACTGCTGCTTAAGCTAGCCAAGACCTGCTCAAAAAACTTTGGTCCATTTTGGAGGATCTAGGTTTATATGAAGGTCTCAAGATCACTGTTGAAACGTGGTTTTAGACTGGCTCAAAAACATTGAGTTCTATTCTAGCTTCAAATAACTATAGAGACAGGAAACAAGGGAAGTAGGCAGCATCCAGAATTTCTGACAAATGTATCAGGCTAAGAAGACCTGCTGGCACAACTGTGGGTCTTCTGACTTGACCCAGTCCCAGAGCTTTAAAGGAGTAATTGTGAAATCCAGAGACCAAGGGATAGCCAGTTAGGCAAGTACAGGAAAAAAATAAAGGGGTTTGGGACCTTTCTAGAATCTAGACTGGGTATAGAATGCCCCTTCCTCATACAGCATCTCCATCTGAACAAGCATGTACGTTAAGGCATTGCTGAAGTACCAAGATGGTCTAGGAAATCACATATGTTGGTAGCTGCACATGATCTACTGAAGTCATGCTGATGTAGGTTACATAGCTCTCCGATGAGTTCTCTAGTATTCTTGGATATTTGGAAAATACCACACTGAGAGATGCTATGAAAAAAATGTTGTCATAATTGGGTTGCAAACCCATTCCTAAAATTATCAAGTGCTGGTTTTTTTTAAGATTTTATTTATTTGTCAGAGAGAGAGAGAGAGAATGAGAGAGGGCATGAGAGGGGAGAAGGCCAGAGGGAGAAGCAGATTCCCTGAGGATCTGGGAGCTCGAAGTGGGACTTGATCCCGGGACTTCAGGATCATGACCTGAGCTGAAGGCAGTGGCTTAACCAACTGAGCCACCCAGGCGCACTTGTTTTAGCTTACTATCGTATGATCTGATCCCTAAAAAGATGAAACTTGAAACTTATTTCTGCCATCCACTTCATACAGCACTGCTTTCAATAAGATCACCTTTGTGTTTCCAACATAAATGATTCAAACCAACAAGATCTTCCTTATAGAAGATTTCCATATAGTCCTGGTAGTTTGTTACTGCCTCATGTTTTATACATGAAAGTTGCTGCGTAAAAGAAATTTCTGTCAACTGAACAAGTTCAATACCAAATTAAAGACTTACTTTTCTTTAGAGAGAAAAACACATGACAGTTGTTATAAGTAAATACGCAAATGGACTTTCCATTGCCAAGGTTTTCCAAAGAAAGCTTCAGTTTGCTCAAACAATAGTCTAGCTCCTAGATCTTCCAGCTACAGGAACCTGTGGTTTTTGGTAAATATTAGCAGAACAGGCCTATTCACAAAGGCTGCACACCTGACCATCTGATCTCAGACACAATGTACCCTCAACACTTCTGGAAAGGACCAGTCTGCATTTTTTTATAGGTTGAACATAATGAAAATGAGTAGAGGTTCCACTTGCATTTGTCTACCTTTCCACCAGTAACGAGTTTAGTAAATTTGTTAGAAATTCATAGTAGAAAATAGCTAATAAGAAAGGAAATCTAATTTTTTCACATATATTCATAATATAAGCAGATACTTCTTATTCTAATTATTGACTGCGTTCATTTTGCCATAGTACAACTCCCCAAAGGTTTCTCATGAATAACTGTTTGGCTATGTGTCAGTAGCTGATTCAAATATTTGTCTAAAGTATACTAAAATTTTTGATACCGTTATCAAAAGGTAAAATATGGAGTGATTGTCTTCTTAAGGACAAATTACATGATGGCAATGATCTGACCAGTCTTTTTCTGCTCTGTGTTTTGAAACATAACTGAGAGCTATTGCCACTCCTGTAAATGTCACCTATCATGAGGATGAGGAAGAGCATTTCTTAAGCATCTACCTGGAGAAACAAGAGAAGATACATTTTTCTGTTTTATAAAAATACATAACTTTGTGTCCATGCTGTCAAGTAGGTTCCACATGAATATTTTCATGTTTTATCATTTCTCTGTAGCCATATGTACTTTGCACTCTCCATGTTTATCACTTATGAGCATATCCTTCTTGAGTTGTAAAATGAAGACATCATCCAAGAATGGCTTTTGGCAAAAAAATAAACCTATTGAATGTTTGACTGACAGGTTTGTTCAATTATACTCTTGGTATGTTACAAATTCAAATGACATTTTCTGCATATGCCCAACATTTGAGAGAACCATAACATCCAGACGTGCTCATGGCTTTCCTCTGGGCTATCCAAATAAGAAACAAGTCTGTACCTTCCAGACAGTAAGGCTGAAAGCGGTGCAAGGAAGTGTGATTCAGGTCAATGAGGCAATTGAGGAAATGTCATGACAACTGAAATTAAAATGAGCAGCCTTATATTTGCATGTGCCAGCTGCTCCTCAGGAAATCTTTCTGGCTGCTTTTTGTTTCTATTAGGCAGGATAATGTGGCTACAAATTACATCCAACTGAAAGAGACTTTACTCATCCTCAGCAGATAATTGTACTAGCTGACAAACCAGGAAGGATGAAATTCAGAGGCAGACCCAAGGAAAACACACAGTTGTATGCACACTTGGACACACACCCACATAATTTTTCTCGCCTCTTTCTGCTGTCATGATGCTTGGAAATCATTTTAAAACTTTTCAAAGGGAAAGTTCCTTTTAACCTCATACCATTCCAAATTGCCACACGACTTGCTTATATATCGTGTTGTGCAAAATGGTTCTGAAGGCCTGGGCTTCGTCCTGTTGTCACTCAAATGCTCCCTAGAAGAACAGTGCTGCCATTGGAAGGTATCTTCCCTCCGTCAGGTCATGAGCCTCACAGTCTGGGACAACCGGTGTGTGATACCAGTGTGAGTCCTTCCCTAAGCGTCAATCATCCAGGTGCACTTTTGCTGAGTCTTTTGCAAATATGATATTGAGGAAGAGATCTCAAGTCCTCACAGCTTTGGAGGTCAGCTGCAGTGAGGTCTCTGTACCCCACATCCCAGTGAACTGAGCAAAGGGACATTGTCATTTAGAAGACATTCATATGTGGGGCTTTCTAGATGAATCTCTGGGACTCACAATGACGTGGAAATTGTGATCCATCTTGGCTATTATCAGCTCAAAACAAATTGACACAGCTTTCTCCTTGCCTGTTGGAGTTGCTGAGCCAATCAGAGTAGATTGGCTTATTTGCTATCTTGATGGCACAAAGCCCCACAGAACAGAACCATTTTCTTCGGCACAAAAATGTTCCAAAAGATACTCGCTCTGTTCAATATACTTGTAAATTCATTGTGGGCTATAAAAGAATAAAAAAGAAGTGCTCTGTCTAAAGATAATCTCTATATTTTTCATGTAAGACAGTGATCTCAAGTTCTAAATGGCAAATTCTCTGACAGAGATAGGGAAAATTACTCTTAATACCTTTATCCTGTTAAGTTACCATAGTGATAAAATTTCATTCCACTAAAGTGACTTTCTCAACAAGTCAGAGCCTGAAATTCTATGTTGTAAACTTCTAAATACAAAAAAGAAGCATAAGTTTATTTATTGGAGTTCAAACTGGGGAAATCTGACAGCTTTGAGGACTTTAAAAGATATTGAATCAATCGCTATAAAAGGAAAACACTCTTGACAATTTAATTCATACAGTATATTACTATTGAAGAGACTCCTTGGTGATTTATGAAGGGCATGTTTGTGGGCTAGATTTTGGAATTTTTGCATGAAAGGTAAATTTGTGCTCAGAATGCTTGTATCTCCAAAGGCCCACAAGTTTGGCTGTGAGGACATGTAGCATTTGGTTTGGAAACATGAGAGAAACACTGCTATTCCTTGAGAATGTGATTTAACTATGAATTTACTCTGATACATGGATTTAATGTTTTAAGTTATTATATCTGTACTATTTATATATGTACTATATATATGTCTGTATTATATATATATATATATATATATATATTTATGTGTGTACTATTTATATATGTCTGTACTGAAAGCATCTCACCTCAGAAACTCCTAGAGAGTTGAGATTATCTCCAGGTAACTGTCAGCCATCAGTAGATGCCAAAGACAACTAGGCTTTTAACTTCTTTTAATGCTGAGTTGCTTCATTCAATGACATCTCCCAAATTCTATTTGATCTCAAGTGTACTGGGAACTGAATAAAGAAAACACTGGCTGAGAATTAACAGGTCAGGAAACAACAAATGTTGGCAGGGATGCTGAGAAGGGGGAACCCTCTTACACTGTTGGTGGGAATGCAAACTGGCATAGCCACTCTGGAAAACAGTATGGAGGTTTCTCAAAAAGTTAAAAATATAGCTACTGTATGACCCGGCAATTGCACTATTAGGTATTTACCCCAACGATACAAATGTAGTGATTCGAAGTGTCACCTAGATCCTGATGTTTATAGCAGCAATGTCCACAACTGCCAAACTATGGAAAGATCCCAGATGTCTATTGACAGATGAATGGATAAAGAACATGTGGTATCTACATACAATGGAATATTACTCAGCCATCAAAAATTGCAATAATGTGGATGGAACTAGAGTGTATTATGCTAAGTGAAATAAGTCAATCAGAGAAACACAATTTTCATGTCATTTAATTCATATGTGGAATTTAAGAAACAAAAGAGAAGAGCATAGAGGAAGAGAGGGGGAAAAGAAAGCAACACATAATCAGAGAAATAAAGCAACAAACCATAAGAGACTCTTAATCATAGGAAAAAGACTGAGAGTTGCTGGAGGGGAGGAGGGTCAGGGGATGGGATAATTGGGTGGTGGGCACTGAGGAGGGCACTTGATGTAATGAGCACTGGGTGTTATATACAACTGTTGAATTGCTGAATTCTACCCCTGAAACTAATGCACTATATCCTTAATTAATTGAATTTAAATTTTTAAAAAAGACTGAATAAAGCCAAGGTAGCATAGATGATGCTTCTGGAATGGCTACTTAGTTCATTCTCTTCAAAGAACAGGTCATAATAAAAGGAAGAAAACAGAGGCTGGCTCAGTTGGTAGAACATGCAACTCTTGATGTAGGGGATGTGAGTTCAAGCCCCGCATTGGACATAGAGCCTACTAAAAAAAGGGGGAGGGTGCAGGAGAAAACATGATCCCTAAAATTAAGACATATATTCTATTTGGTAAACATGAATATACACATTTGAATCATCTAGAGACTGATTATAAAGCAGTCTGTGAGCAAGTATAAGATTGTTTAGTACACACTGAGTGGATGATTCTTGTAGAGATGATGAGGGAAGAACCATTAGCCCTGGGCAAGTGGTGGTCTTTCTCCTCTCCTCCAACTGTTTCCTTCCATCTTAACCTTCTCTCACCTTGACACTTGCTCTCCAGGAGCTTCATCACTTTTGGATCCAATATAAGGGGGCATTTTGGGATCCAAGACTTTTCTCTGTAACCCCTTTGAAATGTGAAACCAAAATGTGTTTTATTTCCCCTGGGACCAAAGTATCAACTGTGTCATAATAACCTACAACAAAGGCAGAAGATGAGTTTGACAGGTTGGGCAACTTTTCAGTACCTCTCAAATCACTGCATATAATCAATGTTCTTTCCTGCTGTAATCAGCAGAGACTTATGAGAACAGAAGAGAGTTCAGAGGCACCTTTCTGAAAGAACTGAATTTGTAGTTAAGGCATAGGAGAGATCTTGACACCAACTTTCAGGGATTTGGTGAAGTAAATAAGGTACAAAATTATACCTTGGACACAAAATTTAAGAGAGTACCCAAATCTCAGTGACTAAACAGTACTTTTTAAGATAAATAACTATACAAAAATATTTGTAATGAACAAAAAATCAAAAGTTTAAATAAAGACAGGATCAGTATTGCTGATTTTTGCCTTTTGCCAATATGGCTTGGTATAAAGTACTAATCCTCTTTCAAAACTGTTTTATTTTATTCTTCATGGATTTTATTGCATTAATTTTACCTTTGAAAAAGTATTTCACTAAAATCTTATTTATCTTGATGACTAAGAGTTTTGTGCCCCCTTAAATTTTACACCTGAGGTCAGTGACTCATTCAATTTACCTTAGCTAAGCCCAGTCCTCCAACAGGGTCCTTGATGATAAAGGAGAAAGATGGAAGGCCCAGATGAAAAATGTAGTTTCCTATAATGTCAGAACATTAAAATTGAATTTTCCTGGAATGAGACAATAATAAAAAGCCAGAAGGAAAAGAAATAGGTCAGGGATATAGTTATATGTTTAGGAATTCTCATAGCCACAAGAGGGCATCAATTAAAATTTTGAGAGACTATGCACTCCAAAACAGTATTAAAAGAAAAAGACAGAGAGCTAAAGACTAATCTGAGGATTACCATTAGCTCTAACGGACAGATTTTCCTCTAGTGGATTCTCACTCCCTAAGTATAACATACTCTAAAGCAGTAGTTCTCACACTTGCACAAGCATATCAATCACCTGAAGGATTTGTTGAAGTGCAGATCACTGGACCCCACCCCCAGGACTCTATTTCAGTAGATTAGGGGTAAGGCCTGAGAATTTGCATATCTGACAAGTTCCCAGGAGATGTTGATACTTTTAGTCCAAGACTCATACCTTGAGAACCACTGGGCTTGAATAAACAGAATCTTTACAACAGAATAATTTATTTAAAAATTTATAAATGGAGAAATCCAATTCTATCATTTCTTAATACTATAAACTCTTTGGGAGGGAACAAAAGGAACGATTCCACTACTCCTCTAAAACTAAACAGATAATTGCAACAAATACAGCTATTTGGAGCAAGATGATAGAGTGAGTGGTCGGGATTACAAACTGGAGATTATATGCCCAATGTAAAGGAACTAAAGTTGCATTAAAACAAAATAAGTCCTGGTGCACCTGGCTGGCTCAGTCAGTAGAGCATGTGAATCTTGATCTCAGGGTCATGAGTTCCAGTCCCATGTTGAATGTACAGCTTACTTAAAAAAGGAAGTCATAATGGGGTGCCTGGGTGGTGCAGTCAGCAGAGCATCTGACCCTTGGTTTCAGCTCAGGTCATGATCTCAGGGTCATCAGATCTAACACAGTGCCAGGTTCTGTGCCTAGTGTGGATTCTGCTTAGGATTCTTTCTCCTTCTCCCTCTGCCCCTCCTCCACATCTCTATCTATCTATCTATCTATCTATCTATCTATCTATCTATCTCTCAAAATAAAACAAATAAGTGTTTAAAAAAATAAGTCACTATGCAAGATAAACAATTTATACCTCTGACATTCTGGACCTAATAAGATTATTACACTGGATCGCCTGAAAAAGAAAGGGTTTTAGAGACTTCATGGTTTAAATTTTGATAAGAATAGCAACCAAGTTCCGGGAAATTGGTTTGATTCTTGCTACTGCAGAAGGTAAGAGGACTGGTTAGCACCAGTGACATAAGTCAGAGGCCATTAAAATGCAGACCCACGCTGTGAACCAAGTCCTGTGATCTTGGGAGCTTTGTGAGGGCCCTCAAGTCATTCATGGATGGAACAATTGGCATTGCCTGACAATTGCCCATATTGAAGTACACAATTAAAACATGGGCTATGGCAGCTACTGGCATGCAGAAATTGAGGAATGGTGCTTTCCTCTATTGTCCTGTAACCCACACATCATGGGGTCTTTTTTATATCCCAAAAGAGGGGAAAGCAGCACTGAAGATTACTGAGTTTGGACTTCTCATAGATTTTGGAAAATAAAAAGCTCAAGCTGTATTTAATATGATTTAGAAACGTGATATTTCATGAATTCCAAGTGTTAGGAAGCAGCCATACTTTTTTTCAGTCAGAGAAGACCATCTGATAGCAGACCAGCCTCGTCTGGGACACTGACTTGACAACTGTGTGTTTATAGAGTAATATTTGGAGCCCCATATGTTGCCCCCACCCCCAAGAATTTGCTAATAAGCCATTCCTCCTTCCTCCAGTATGAATGAGGCGGTACAACCTGTTTTCCACATCAAAATGAGTGAGTCAGCTGAGAATTATGTAACAGTTTGGACATGCCGGGCAAGTTACCAACAAGAAACATCTCATAGTTACATATGGGTGCTGATTGGATCTCAGCATCAATGACCTTCCACATGAGCTGTTTGAGCTCCATTTCTTGCCTTACAAATTGTGGAATAGGGACAGATTCATGGGATGATAAAATGACCAATCAACTGAACTAATTCAGCAGCAGCAGGAACTCAGAACTAGAGATATGCAAGTAAGCAGTAAGTCATCCCTCCCTTCTGGAACAGGTGTCATCAATCTATGTCCTTGGGCCAAATCCGGACACCACCTGTCTCTAGAAATAAAGTTTTATTGGAACAGATCCATGCTCATTTGTTTACATATTATTTGTGGATACATAGTATTGAGTAATTATGACAGAGATTGTGTGGCCTACAAAACTGAAAATATTTACTATTATGGTTCTATACAGGGGAAAAAAAAAGTGCTGATCCCTGCTCTAGAAAGATATCGGAGGCTCCCAATTCACCTGAAATATGGTCCAACTGAATTTTATTTGCATCTCAAGGTACCTCAGTGATGTCTAATCACAGACAAATTTGACAGAAAATATCAATATCCCAAATCTGGGGGACTCTGACATATACTCCCCCATATAAGAGTGACTTCAGACTACTTTTAGGGTCTGACTTTAATAATCGATTCTAAGCTTCAGATCTTCCTGTTCCTTCACCTGGATTCCAAGCTGTCAGAACTACTACCATGGTTTGCCCATAATTGTTCCATAAAGTAACAAATTGCTCTCTGGCTGTGCCCGACATTACTCTGTAAAGGCAAAAATGAAGTAACTGGCTGCTTTGTCTCCCAGTTGCATACCCTTTCTTTCCTTGAAAAGATCTCATCAATTGTAGTGTCTACTGACCTCATACTCTATTCCTGTCAAAACCTGCCTTCCCAAGAAAACACATGAAACTCACTCAGTAAAATGCAAATAATATATAACAATGCAAGATCACCTCCCCAGAAGGATTGAAGTTCCAGAAGCATTAGCAAATAGGTAGGGTAAACACATTTTTCTGTCATTCTCTTTTTAAGGTTGGGATATAATGACAGAAAAGAAAAAACAAAAAACAAAAACAAAAACAAAACAAGTGGGCTGGTAGTTCCCTCCCCAAGAAGCCAAATTCTCTGTGCTAAATCTATTGCCCAAAACCCATTTATCAGAAACACCCAGAATACTTAATGAAAATGCAGATCCTGAAGCCCGGTTCTAAGCTGAATGAATCAGAATATTTGGAAATAATTCTCAGAAATCTTTATTTAATAAAGCACAGTTCCCTCTTCATGATACATATGTTGAGTAAAGTTTGAAAATCATTGCGCTATATGCAATTGTCTATCATGCTGCCCACTGATTTCGTAGCTTGATGAGTAGTTGTGGTTGGCTCGAGACGCTCCAGGACCTGACTTTCCTCAGTCTGATTAGGCGTTTAATGCACCCCTGACCTACAGGTGAGCTGGTGAATTTCTCACACTTATAAAGGCTCTCTCTGATAAGGATTGGTGTAGTGTTTCAGAGTGTACACGTCACCTTTATTATTTATTTTCACATTAACTGCACCAAACAATGACATGAGGTAATCACTGGTAAGTTTCAGGAAAGTTACCCTGTTTCCTTCATTGAAAAATAGGGGTTTTAACAAAGCCCATTTCAAGAGGTTGGAAGAATTGAGATAATGCACTTGAAGTGCATAGCATGCAGGAAGTAATGAATAAATGTCAACAAGTATACTGTTGTTTGTTTCATTACACATGAGAAAATTAAAGCCCAGAAGTTTTATTCAATAAATCAGTTACACACCTTATAAGATGCTAAGAAGAAGGTTTGAAACCCAATACTTTTTGGAGTCAGTCTTTCTTCTACCCAGAAGTTGAAGGTGATTTACCATTTATTTACCATGACATCCAGAAAGTGAGCTTCAGAGCTCCTCATTTGCATGGACCCCTTCTATGACTCTAAGTCGGACCCAAAAATATGTTCACAAAATCTTTATATTTGCAGAAGTTAGATAATTTCATCAGAGTTGGTAGAAAAATTGTTTCTTTCCTTCCCTGCTCTGTCAAGTTCTCTCTCTTTGTGTTGGTACTGGAAAGATCACAGCCATTCTAGGATCCCAGCTAAGGGGAAACAGACTTGGGGAGACTTAGTGTGGTATTTTTTATGTGGTTGGCAATAGTTTCTGCATGGACTTACATTATTGCTAGCAGTCTCAAAGTAAAGTTGACTTCAACAAATAATTCTACTGCCCATTTCTCTAGTCGATGTGGCATCATGACACAAAGGTGTCCAGACCAAAAGACCAGATCTCATATGAAAATGCACCGGAATAGTAAACCCTCAGCACTGGAGGGATATGCAAAGTGGAAGGGAAACCAGTTATGAATTACATGGAACCAGAAGCTAGCAAATTCTTACAGCAGGCAAGTAAAATTATAAGAAGGAGTTTCTGTTCTCACTGCTATCTAAGCAAAACAGAAATTGTCTCTTGTCAGGTATAGACTCAATCATATAATGTATGCAGTTATAAACGTTCCATGGGTTTTTTCCCTTTTCTTTTTGATGGGAATTGCACAAGATTGACTTTTTAGAATCCCTCAGTTTGTCAAAGTTCCAGTGGCACAACTGTTTAGTGCATGGTACTTAGAATTCCTCAATATGTTCATCACAAAAGGTTAGCAGTTCTGAAGCCAGTGAATACAAACTGTGAGTAAGTCATAGATGTTTCATACATCTCTCCAAGAATGGAATATCTGACTAGACCTATAAGAAACTGAAAAATTGAATTAGTAACAAAGCATTTTTCCTCAAAGAAAAGACCAAGTCCAGATGGCCTTCTTGGTGAACTTTCTTAAATATTTCAGAAATAAATAATACCAATACTATTCAAATTCATTCAGAAAACAGGAGAGAACACTAATTCATGTTGTGAGGTCATTATTATCCTGCTGTCAAATCCAGACAAAAATACTACATGAAATGAAAATACTTCTTGCTTATACTTCAATAGAGTATAAGCAAACTAAATTCAGAGACACATACACTTTTCCTAAGGAATGCAAAGTTGGTTTAACATATGAAAATGGATTAATATAATATATCATATTAACAGAATAAAAGACAAACCTATGCGATCATCTCAATAGAAATAGCAAAAACGTCTGACAAGATCAGTATTCATTTGTGATAAAAAGCTCTCAACAAATGGTGAATAAAGTGAATTTTGGCAACCTGCTAATGGCATTAAAAACAAAACAAGATGACTTACCTTTAAATCGCACTTAGAGACTGTCCTTTTTCCATTGGATATTTTTTCCTGCTTTGTTGAAGATTGTTTGACCAAGAGTTGCGGGTCCATATCTGGACTCTACTCTGTTCTGTTGGTCTGTGTGTCTGTTTTTGTGCCAGCACCATGCTGTCTTGGTGATCACAGCTTTGTAATAAAGCTTGAAATCAGGCAATGTGATGCCCACAGCTTTGTTTTTCTTTTTCAACATTTCCTTGGTGACTTGGGATCTTTTCTGGTTCCATACAAATTTTAAGATTGTTTGTTCCAACACTTTGAAAAATGCCATTGGTGTTTTGATCGGGATGGTGTTAAAGGTATAGATTGCTCTGGGCAGCATAGACATTTTAACAATGTTTGTTCTTCCAACCCATGAGCATGGAATGTTTTTCCATCTTCCTGTGTCTTCTTCAAATTTCTTCATGAATGTTCTGTAGTTCCTCGAGTACAGATCCTTTTCCTCTTTGGTTAGGTTTATTCCAAGGTATCTTATCGTTTTTGGTGCTATAGTAAATGGAATTGATTCTCTGATTTCCCTTTCTATATTTTCATTATTAGTGTATAAGAACACACCTGATTTCTGCCAACGTTCATAACAGCAATCTCCACGATAACCGAACTGTGGAGGGAGCCGAGATGTCCTTCAACAGACAAATGGATAAAGGAAAATGTGGTCCATATATGCAATGGAATATTACTCAGCCATCGGAAATGATGAATACCCAACTTTTGCATCAACATGGATGGGACAGGAGGATATTATGCTGAGTGAAATAAGTCAAGCAGAGAAAGTCAATTATCATGTGGTTTCACTTACTTGTGGAGCATAAGGAATACCATGGAGGACATTAGGAGAAGCAAGGGAAAAATAAAGGGGGGGGGAGTCAGAGGGGGAGACAAACCCTGAGAGACTATGGACTCCAAGAAACTGAGAGTTTTAGAGGAGAGGGGGGTAAGGTGTTGGTTGGCCCCGTGATGGATATTAAGGAGGGCACATTTTGCATGGAGCACCGGTGTTATATACAAACAATGAATCTTGGAAGACTGCATCAAAAACTAATGACAGGGGTGCCTGGGTGGCTCCGTCGTTAAGCGTCTACCTTTGGCTCCGGTCACGATTCCAGAGTCCCAGGATCAAGCCTGGCATTGGGCTCCCTGCTTGGTGGAAAGCCTGCTTTTCTTTCTCACTCTCCTGGCTTGTGTTCCCTCTCTAGCTGTGTTCCTCTCTGTTAAATAAATAAATAAAATCTTTAAAAAAAAAGCTAATGACATACTGTATGGTGACTAGCATAACATAATAAAATTAATTAAAATTTTTAAAAATCAACTTAGTGGTAAAATATTGTGTGCTTTCCCCCACAGAAAAGGAATAAGTAAGAATGTTCACTCTTACAACCTCTATTCAACATTGTACAGGAGGTTCTAGCTCATGCAACAATGCAGGAATAAAATATTAAAGCTATGTAAATTGGAAAGGAGAAAGCAAAACTATTGGCAAATGATATGAACCTTTATGTAGAAAAACATAAGAAATATATTTCTTAAAACTACTATAACTAATAAGCTAGTTTAGCAAAGTTCCAGGATACAATATCAGTAAACAAAAAGTCAGTTGCATGAATACTAGCAACAAACAATCAGAAAATAAAATTAGGAAAACAGTTCCATTCACATATCAAAACACTAAAGAAGAAATTTAACAAAACTAGTGCAAATGGACATAAGAAAACTTTTTGCATTAATGGAAAAGGTTTAAAGCATGTTGCACAACCATATAAATTTACTTTAAAAAAATCACAAACTGTGCTTTCATGATGATAAATTTTATGGTACATTAATTATACCTCAATAACAATGATTAAAATATATATAGACAGAAAAAACTGAATTACCTTTCTTTCTTTTTTAAAGATTTTGTTTATTTATTTGACAGAGAGAAACAAAGCGAGAGAGGGAACACAAGCAGAGGGAGTGAGAGAGGGAGAAGCAGGCTTCCCACAGAGCTGGGATCCTAATGCGGGGCTCGATCCCAGGACTCCAGGATCATTACCTGAGCCGAAGGCAGTCACCTAACCAACTGAGCCACCCAGGCGCCCCTGAATTACCTTTCTATTCTCAAAAGAAATAAAAATATTTTCTTTTTCTCATAGAAAAGAATATTATAAACTTGTCACATGATGAGGCAAAGATTATACAACAAAAATAGGAGGAAAATGTTTTAGAGGTTGGTTAGTCGATTACTAAGATGTTATTTTATTTTTTCTACACTTTAAACGTTATTCAGCATTAAAAATGTTTTCTTTCAAAATAAATGTTTGCCTTGGTGGCTCAGTGAGTTAAGGGGCCGATTCTTAATTTTGGCTCCATTCATTCTCAGGGTCCTGGGAATGGAGCCCCATGCTAGGCTCTGCACTCAGCAGGCAGTCTGCTTGAGGATTCTCTCCCTCTGCCCCTCTCCTGCTCTCTCTCTCTGTTTCTCTCTCTCTGAAATAAGTAAATAAATCTTTTTTAAAAAATAAATGTTTGCCTTATTTTTATTTATAATATGTATTGCTGTTGGAGTCTTACAAAATCCATTTCTGCTCCTATTCTTGTTCTCTATTCCCCTTCTTTAAAGGGAATCATTTTTATTAGTTTATTACATAACCTTCCAAACATAATCCAAATAATAAAAATAGCATAACCTAAATTAAAAATAACACAATAGCTAATCTAGCATTCCTAAGAGCCAGGCTGTGCTCTAAGGATCTGCTATTTGTTAAATCACTCAATCCTTAGAGTGATTCTAAGAGATAGACACTTTTCAGCCCATTTTATGGATGAAGATGCAGAGGAGCCAAAAGGTATGGTAAACTTTCCTATGGTAAGTTTCAAACCCAAGCAATCTAGCTACAGAGTCTTTACTCCTAACCATCCTCAAAATTGTCTCTCAATACATACGTGAGGATTGACAGGGGGGAGTGGTAGTAGTTTAAAGTATCCATAGAGCTGGTTTACACCCATGATATACACACTTTTCTTCATTGCTTTTTTTTTAATGTCTCGACCGTATACCCTACAGAAAGAACTGACTACATCATTTTGTGAGCTCAGCACGAAAGGAAAATATGAGATCCCTTCTTCTGAACATATTAAGAATTTCAAGAAGGCAACAGCAGAGTATTAAAGCAAGCATAGGGTTCTTTTAAGTGATGGCCTACAATCACCTGCTTGTAAAGTCAGTCCTGCATAGAGACCACAGAACTCAATACTTTCACCTCTAACTCTTGTCCCAATCATAGCTGCTTCCCACTCACTGGTCATTAGCTGATTGCAGAGCTAGGCGCCACTTTTTTTTTTTTTATTGTTACTAAAATTTTTTTTTCCAGTGTTCCAAGATTCATTCCCCGCTCCCTACACCCAGTGCTCCACGCTTTAGGTGTCCCCAGTACCCACCACCAGGCTCTCCCATCCCTCCACCACCCCTCCCTCCAAGTCCCTCAGTTTGTTTTTGTGTCCAAAGTCTCTGTTGTTTCATTTCCCTCCCTAGATTACCCTAGTTCCCATTTACTTTTCTTCTCCCACTGTCCTCCAGTTTACCCCTCATGCACTGCAGGTAAGTGAAACCATGCGATGCTTGACTTTCTCTTCTTGGCTTATTTCACTCAGCATAATCTCTTCCAGTCCGGTCCATGTTGCTACAAAAGTTGGATATTCATCCTTTCTGATGGAGGCATAGTATTCCATTGTATATATGTACCACATCTTCTTTATCCATTCATCTGTTGATGGGCACTTTGGCTCTTTCCACAGTTGGGCGATTGTGGCCGTTGCTGCGATGAACATTGGGGTGCATATGGCCCTTCTTTTCACTACATCCGTATCTTTGGGGTAAATGCCCAGTAG